>BJKM01000237.1:906778-921478 GCA_015082035.1 Chaenogobius annularis
TTAGAGCAGTGCCAGTGATGCCCACCCAGTCCTCTAGTCTCTGTAAGAGGATCCCATGATCGACAGTGTCAAAAGCAGCACTCAGATCTAACAGAATTAAGACTGAGGCTTTGCCTGCATCAGTGTTTAGGTGGATCATTTGTCACCTTGACAACAGCAGTCTCAGTGCTGTGATGAGGTCTAAAACCTGACTGGAAAACATCAAATTAGTTGTTTATTAAGAGGAAATCAATGAGCTGTTGGTAAATAACCTTTTCAAGGACTTTGCCCCAAAATGGCAGATTAGAGATGGGCCAGTAATGACTCGGCTTCATCAAGACTGCTCTTCTTTAGGAGAGGCTTTATGACTGCAGTTTTCAAAGACATTGGGAAGGTTCCAGATTGAAGCGACATGTTAACTATGTGAGTGAATGGTGCTAACAAACTGTTCAGCACAGACTTTATAAATCTGGAGGTCACACATGGAGGCAGCATGTAGATGAACTCAGACTGGTGATGATCTCCTGGACAGTTTTGTCAGTTACAGGTGCAAAGTGAGTCAGCTCTCAAGTGTGTAGGTGGTTTTAGGGTTATTTTATGCATTGTAGAATTGATAGCATGTTTTAATGCCCTGAACTTTGTCATTAAAGAATAATGCAAACTCATTACACTTGGATGTGGAAATGAGTTCTAACGGCAGCAGAGCTGGAGGGTTTGTTCATCTGTTGTTACTACAGCTTCCAATTAGTTCAAAAAAATATCCTTTCCTAGTTCTACATAAAATGAGGTTGTACATGTACAACTTCTCTCTGTAAATCTCTTTAAACCTGGAGCTTTGACTTGCACCATTTTCGTTCGGCCCGGCGGCACTCCCTTTTCTGTGCCCTGACCGAATCATCATTTCTCCATGGCGCCTTCTCCTTATTTTTTAACAATTTTAGCCTTCATAGGGGCAATGGTATCGAGGACATTCAAAACACTAGATGTAAAAGAGTTCAACAAATCATTTACATTAGAGGATGAGACATTTTCAAAGTTTATCATTTCCATAAACAGCTTTCCCGTGCTGTCATTTATGTGTCTCCTCCGGACAATTGCAGGACCAGCTGGAGGTTTGGGAAAAACAGACATGGTCAAAGAAGACACAGAAATGATCAGACAGAGCAACATCGACCACATTGACGTTTGAAATATTTACCCCCTTTGTAATTAGAAGATCTAGAGTGTGACCTCTGTTGTGGGCTTTTCTGTCACAGATATTATCAATATGAACATTGAAATGACCTGTTATGACCAAACCATCAAAGTCTGTGCATACGACTGAAAGCATCTCAGTAAAATCATCAATAAAACTTTGGCAGTGCTGAGGAGGCTTGTATGAAACAATGAAGAGAATGGATGGAACTGTTTTAGCTCAATTTTAAGGCTACATACTCGAGAATGTTGAAAACACCCCAAAGGACGAACCTGTGGGTAACTATTTAATACTCTACTGTCTGCTGCTTCAGTGATTTGAGGAAACTAGAGACCACATTTATTCCTGGACTCCATAATCCAGGGTTCATGAGAGAAGCTCGGAAAACACAGCAGTGAACCAGCACGAGAACAGAGCTTTGGCAAGAAGCTTCACGCTTCGTCTTTGTGGATGAGTGCCAAAGTCTGATTGTTTGTGAACAGGGACAGTGAAATGAGATGTGCTTGTTGTTGGTTGGCAAAGAGCAGAAGAAATGATTTCAGATCCTTTTGAAGTGCTGCGGTGGTGGAGGGGTTGAGGTGACAGCACGAGGTGTGTTAAATAAGCTCTTCGATCTTAAAAAAGATACTAAAATAGAGTTGTTGTTGCTATAGAGCTTTGACTTTTAAAGAAGACTGAATGGTGTTTCTCACGGCCGGAAGTGGATGCTACAGAGTTTCTGAGATCACAGAACGCAGCATCTCTTTTGTTATTTACTTTATGATGTTAAAACAGACACACAAAGGAGGATAAAACCAAAAAGGGGGCGTGGCAGGTCATTGCAGAGAGTGTGGCAAAGTCCAGAACAGTTGTTAGACCTGAAAGAAACGGATGGAACTTGTACGGTTTACAACTGGACCGGCCTCCGTGGCTGGTGCCAGAGTCAGAGACTGAACAGGACCGGCCGCTCGTGCGTGGCCAGAGGTCAGGACTAAAGTGAGAGCGGCCGTCCTGGCTGGTGCCAGAGGTCAGGGACTAAACTGGAGGCGGGCCTCCGTGCTGTGCCAGAGTTTGCAGGGACTGAACATGGGACCGGCCCTGCTGGGTGCCCCAGAGGTCAGGCACTAAACATGGACCGGCCGCTGCTTGGTGCCAAGTGCAGGACTAAACTGACCTGCATCTTGCTGGTGACAGAAGCCTAGTACTCAGTGTAAGTCAATGACAGATTTGTCAGGTTGCCATGGTAACATGCTTGCAATTAGAGGAATGCAGGAAACTCTTGTTGTCACACAAAGATCCTAGAGTCACGAGACTCTCTCTTCTGGGCGCTCACACAAGTGAAAGCCGTTAAACATGTTTTCAAACATGTACGACAAAGAGATTCTTTTATGAATTATTAAATACCAAATTTGGAGAGGGCGCTAGCAGAGCCATTGTTATGGAGATACCCACTACATTTGCCATATCATGGTGGGTTCAGCTTTGGAAACTTAAAAAAACGGCTCCAAAAAAATCATAGTTATTATTTTTTTTTTTTTAAAGAGAAATTTAGATTTTGTGGAAATTTGAGCCAAATGTTGGATGTTGTGAAATTCCCTGTGGCCACACCCAAAGGCAGCTCAGCTTTAAAATGTCTTCATGGGTTTTGGTGTCTTGTGGGCAAAATTTGAAGGAGCTTTCGATGAAACCTGTCGGAGGAGATGCCAAAAGTCCGACGAGGTGCACTTTTAGTCAGCGCCGGGTTTGATCCAACATGGCGCGACTTCCTGTATGATTTTAGGGCGGGGTCATAATACCGATTTTTGACATGTCCTCACAGGAACTATTTATCGCAGGCGAGCGTCATATTTTTACTGCGACTTTTTGGGCTTCTGGCTCCCATTGGCCCCATATTCATCGACTATTTTAGGTGGCGCTACTGAGCCGTCTTTCAACCTTTTTTTCCGGAACGGGGTCTTCACTCAAAATTAGAGCTCACGGGCATATTCGTCCTTGTTTACTATTAGAGTTTGTGCGTTTTTCCAGCCCCGGATACAAAAGTCCCGGCTCGGGCCAATCTCTCAGAAGATTGTAGATGTTGTCGCAGAGTTTGGTCCAGAAGATTAAATCCCATTTTTTATGGGGAATAAACATATTTTAGTCTGATTCTATCACGCTTCTGTAAATATGAGTGTTTTTGTTGATTTGATGTGGTGTGCGTGGTTGAGCTTGGGGGAGGGGCAGACTGAAGGCGTGTCTCTGGGTGGACATGGGACCAGTGTGTTGTGGAGACTCAGATGTTGTGGATGTGTGAGGCCTCTCTCGGCCCATGAGTGGAAGTGTGTGTGTGTGTGTTTTTTGTCTTGTCGCAGCATCTCGGAGTGTGTGACTGTGGCAGAGTGGTTAGCCTCAGTGTGAGTGTCTTTACCTGCTGAGCTGTTGTTCTCGGACAGGACCCCTGCACAAAGAAAAGTCAGGTCACAAGATGGCGGCTGTCGGTCGCATGACACAAAATGGCTGCTGTTGCCGTCGGTGACGCGCACAGGCCCATTTGATGAGTTTGGTGGAAACAGGAAGCTCACTATCGCTCTGATCACACTCTGGGGTTTGACACACGATTATTGAAGACGTCTTTTCACTCATAAAACACGTGAAGAAACATTTAAGGACTAAAGAATCCTCAGTGTTGGACCAATGTGTTTTCTCCTTCAGCTTCAGCCTGCTGAGCTGTGAACGTGCCCAGTGTTCTGCAACAGGAGGACACACCGTTTTGGGAGCTGTGTGTTGAAACATGAAATGTGAGTCCTGTTTAGGAGAAAGGACTTGAAGGAGATGGAGTCAAGTCAACGGGCAATTAGAGTTTGATCGAACGACAAAAAGGTTCATTTAAGAGTTTGAGCTTCAGTGAAAGCAGCATTTCCCAGAGAAAGGATGAAACGTGCTTGTGCTTTGTGCAGGTCTTACTGGCCCCACACAGAACAACGGATGGGATTCTGTAGCTTTTGGTGTCTGATTTAGACAAACGTGCAGAAAGTCCCACTCTTCCTCTTCAAGTCATTTTAGGAACACATGCTGAGCTCCAGGAGCAGGAGCACCAAAGCTCCTGTGGAATGTGACTTCAAACATGTCAAACGCACACGTCATCCTGACACACGCAAGAGAAAACGACTCTTTTCAATGTTCGGGAACAAACAAACACATCATTTTACACATTTCACAAAGTCAAGTCCAAAAGAAGGCGGAGCAAACGGAAAAGGCTGAAAAACCAACATGTTCAGGTCTAAAGTGAGGACGCTTTAGAAGATCATGTTTTTGAATCCAATGATGGAGACAGAATATTCAGTATTTACGATGACAAAAGTCTGAACATGATTCCACTTTTGAGGTGAAAATATGTGTTTCTGGAAGTCAATGTGACATAATGTGGCTTTAAGAGTGGCCAGTGTGAGTCTCTGTCATGTTTTTGATGCTCAAAATACACAAATCATGTCTTCACAAAACACCAGGAATATATTTCATCATCCTGACATTAGAAATGAGCAAATGTGTTTGAGATGTTTCCAGGAGGTTAAAGACAGCGACTCTCACAGCCACAAACCAGGAGAAAAGAAGTGTCACTGACCCGAGAAGAAGAAGGACAAAACCAGGAGCAGCACTGCCAGAGCCATGTCCAGGAACCAGGACTGGAACCAGGACGGAACCAGGACGGGACCAGGACGGACCAGGACGGAACCAGGACGGAACCAGGAGGGAACCAGGACGGGACCAGGACGGAACCAGGAGGGAACGACAGGACGGGATCAGGACTGAACCAGGACGGGACAGGACGGGACCAGGACGGAACCAGGAGGAACCAGGACGGGACCAGGTCTGAACCAGGTCTGAACCAGGTCTAAAACAGGACTAAGACTAAAGCGCGGTCTGTAACTTGTTTTATCCTGATCTGTTTCCTGTTTTTTTCACACCTTCTTATCTCCAAATCTGTGTTTTTTTCTTTTTGAAGTGGAAATGTTGAAATAATCTTTAAATAACCCGTTTAGTAATTCAAATAGTATGATCTTCACTTTATCGTCCAGTAAGGGGCCCGAGTACGGTGAGGGGGCCGAGTCCGATGAGGGGGCCGAGTCCAGTGAGGAGGCCCGTCCAGTGAGGAGGCCCGTGTCACCTGATAGGGGGCGCGTGTCCACTGAGGGGGCGCGTGTCCAGTCCATGAGGTCAAATGCAGTGGTGGAGAGTAACAAAGTAAAACTGTACTTTACTTGAGTTTTCGGTCACTGTACTTCACTTCAAGGGGACATTCTGTTAAATTCAAAAAACACTTTATTCCTCCCCAAGCGGACGCTGACAGAGCAGTGGCACAACACGTCCAAAGCCACATTAGACACAGACTTACCGCTCACACTGCGGATCACAAACGGTGGTTCGACTGAGAAAAGGCTTTAAAACTGACGAGAACTTCAAGTGTAAACTGGGCCATTAAAAACTGTGTTATGAGTGCCAAATTCAACATGTTCTCCAATGTTCCTGCGCTAAATGGAGTCTGTGTGAGTTCTGCTTGTTCTCCGTGTCATTTCCCCTCTCCCGTTGTAGACACACTGATTCACGCACGTTCGACTCGTCTTTATTCTGCTGTTTTTACGACTCCATCGCTCCGACTCCAGCTTTTCCACCGTCCTGACACGGCTCTGCCAACAGGGGTCAGCAGCGTCCTGGTCCTGGAGCTAGTTGGGCACAAACATCTGCTGCTCTCACGATCCCGAGAGCAGAAACAAAGTGTCTTACGATGAATTCGACAGTGGACTTCACGATCGAGAGCAGATGTCTGTACTTTCTTCTGCAGCACATTTCTTTAACTCGACTGAAAGTTAAAGGTTCTGACAGTTTGAGAGCTGCTGATTCCACACATTCCTGGTGCAATGACCTTTGAACTGTCTACGATGTGTTCAATAAAGATGACCAGGAGAATCATGAACTGGACTCAGCCGCTTCTGCACCGGACTCTTTTTAAACGGTCACTTCAGAGCTTCCACTTGAGTAGATCTGTTTCACGCGATACTTTTACTAAGCCCAGTACTCGTCGCTTCTATATCAGTACTTTTTCTTAAGTAACTAAACAGAGTACTTCTTCCTGCTCGACTCGGCCTCAGCTTCGTTCGCAGCACGTAATCTCCGCAGCATCTTTGCGCATCAGCGTTTTGTCTTTGCACGTCTGAAGCGTCGGAGTGTGAGCTTCTTTCCGTCGTGGTGACGCGACACAAACACACGTCACTAATCTGGCCTCCGCAGGGTCAAACCTCTTGATCTTTGACTCACAAACGACACGCGGCGTCAAAACGGAGTCACAATCGGGGTCTGGAAGATTGTCCTGTTTTAGAGTGCGGCTTTAACGTGTGATTGGCCGACTCTGATGAGAGCGATCTCGTCTCGTCCAGTGACACTGCACCAAAGTCTCCATTCTGTGGTCCACTCACTTTCTCCGTGAAGTCCTTGAACTGCACCATCTCTGGAGGAAACACACGCGGCGGCTCGGGATTCGAACGCTCAGCTCTGAGTCCGCATTGTCGGTTTGGTTGTGTGGTCGTCATGGCGGCAACCGGCTGGAAATAAAATACAGATATAAAATAAAAAGGCCGACAGTGAATGAAGGCTCTGGCGCTTCAATAACAGAAGTCTGACCTAACGTGCACAGATGCGGTGCGTAAGGCTTCTGCTGCTCCACAGAGTCTGAAGTAACTTTGTGTGAGAGAGAGCTAAACCAGTGAGGAAGCACGAGTCCAGTGAGGAAGCACGAGTCCAGTGAGGAAGCACGAGTCCAGTGAGGAAGCACGAGTCCAGTGAGGAAGCACGAGTCCAGTGAGGAAGCACGAGTCCAGTGAGGAAGCACGAGTCACGGTCGAGTCTTCAGTGAGGAAGCCGACAGTCCAGTGAGGAGGCACGAGTCCAGTGAGAGAAACACGAATCCAGTCGAGGATAGCACGAGGCCATGAGGAAGCACGAGTCCAGTGAGGAAGCACGAGTTCCAGTGAGGAAGCACGAGTCCGCAGAATGTGACAGTTTAACTCTGGTTTGGATCTGGTTTAGACTTGGTTAATGTTCACACTCGCACATGGACCACATCAAAATTGGGATTAAATTCGGACTAAACCATGTCTACATCTGGATTTGAACCTATATTAAACTGAAGTGTAAACCTGATTTAAACTGGATTAAACTGGATTTAAACTGGATTAAACCAAGAGCCAACAAGTCCTTAGTCCTGGTTATGAAGTGGTTTAAATCTGGTTTAACTTTAGAGTTTTTTATTTCAGACCTTCTTTTAGTTTGATGTTTGGCAAGGGTTAGGGTTAGAATTTGGAACATTTTGACATGTTCTACCCCCCCTGCTGGTCAAAATATTCCTAAAAACCTGACATTATATTATTTATAATTCAAATATTTATGATTAAAAAAAAAACATTGAGGAACGCCACAAAATGAACTTAGAAATCAAGACATATCTAAATTCAAGCAATGTCCATGCGTATTTCTGTTCTATAACTATTTTTGTGGGGAAAAATAAAGTAAAATAATCCCAAAACTGATGAAAATAGAAGAATGTGAATCAAAACTCACTCGCAGCTCTTTTTATGGATATAATTTGTGTTTTACAAACCTTGAACCGTCAAAAACATGAGTAAATCATCTTTTCTCGTGTCGCTGACCATTTTTCTAGAGTTCATTCCTGGTCTTGACCTTTGATCCGTTTAATTTACGAACCTGACGAGACGAGCCGGACTTTACGACTTTGACTCAAACGCATCATGTTTTATTTTAACGTCCTCATCAACGTCTTCAGTGCGTCGAAAACACCTTAAAATGTCCCAAAAATTTGGACAAACTGAACACGAAGTCGATAAACTTAACGCGCCACGTTCACGACGTCGATAAACTTAACGCACGTTCACGACGATCGATAAACTTATACGCGCAAAAACAAGGGCGTCGTTAAACAAGACACTGTGTAAAGTTAGAGCCCAAATGTTATTTTGTGATGTTTTTTTTGTATCCAAATTTACAGGCGAACAGACGGAGACAAACTGAGACTGTCCCTGATTCTGGCGATTTAAACTTGTTACTTAACACATTATATAGAATCCAAATGTTGTGGGCCACAAAACCACGTGTTGTGGCATTTCTGTGTGAAAAGTACCAAGATAATAAAGAGGGTAAACAGAGTCTGTCGTTCTCAACAGAGCTGAAGGACTGCTCGACCAGTGTGATGCGTGAACCCAAGTACCGCTTTGGCTACTTTCACTGCGTAGGTGTCCGTGATGAGAAGAACTTGGAATGGACCTAACCAGCGTTTGGACCTCCAGTGCTTACGTCTCTGGCTCTCGGACCAGGACCCAGTCTCCTGGGTTGAAGTTATGAAGTACAGCTTCAGCTGCGCCTTCGGAGAGCTGGTTTTACCTGCGCAGAAATAGAGGACAACAGTGCATCCAATTCTTTACAGTAAGCTAACATTGAATCATCACAAAGGAGAAATCGTGTAGATCTCGTGGTGGAGGTGGGCTCAGGCCTATATTAGGTGGGCGAGCAAACAGAATTTCAAATGACTCATTTTACATCTTGCCTTGTACTCGCATACGCATGTGCATGAGTGCGAGTGGAAGCGCCTTGACCCAAGAGAGTCCTGTTTGCTCACAGATCTTAGTCAGTTTTGTTTTGATCGTCCCGTTACTCCTTTCGACGAGTCCTGATGATTCAGGATGATAAGATGTATGTTTACGGAGATCAATACCCCAGAAATTGACCCACCTCCTCCACCACCTTAGCTACAAAATGGCTGCCATTGTCACTAGAAACCTGTTCGTGACGCCAAATTGTTTGTGGCATTTCAGCGGAAAAGTACCAAGAAATAAGAGAGGTAACAGAGTTTTGTCGTTCTCAACAGGTGGATCTTTATTTACTTGTGCCACTAGTAAATAGAAACACTTTCCCTGACAAAGGTCAGCTCGTCTCCTTTTCCTCTCCCCCAGAACATGACAGTACACATCCTTTTAAAGACAGTCACAAACATCGACACGTACGCACATTGTCACAATCAAATCAGCTCTAATCAATTGAGGACACCCCTCAAGGTTTAGACCCACGACTTGGCCGGAGCTAAGATACTATTATCTGATACACGGACATGACATTATTTGCAACTTTGATAGAGAGACATGACCTGATTTGCAACTTTGATTAAGACACATTTTTCCATGACACCACAAAACCACAAAACCACAAACCCGAGTCAAAAAGTCCGTTTAAATGATTTATTATAAACTTGAAAAACCCTGTGCTATTTACACAGTGCCAAATAAAAACACTTATTTACAGGTTGACATCACAAGACTCCAGTCTTTAGCTTTCTCTCTGCTGCACAGGTGTTGCCCACTCTGCAACCACACACCAAAATGGCCCCGCTTTTATACCCTGATGCCCCTCCCACGGGCATTACATAACCCAACCAAAATACAATTACACACAATTTTCCCCTCAGTGATACATACAAAATAATTCCAAGATTATTCAAAACTTTACTCAGCCGTTCCCTGAAGGAATGGACACTCACACTAAAAGAAAATGACAAAAAGGTGAAAAGACAATACTTATGATCACATGACCATTCGTACCTCGCGCAACTGTACAATATAATGCGCCCCGAACCTTCTCATCTGTTTGGCCAATCAGCAGGAGCGACGTATGCGGAAGTGACAGGTAAATGTGCCCGTTTAGTGAAATACGTGCATTTCCCGGCCGGTTTAACATTCACGCGGTTAGAAAACACACGGTGTGCGTGGGCTCAGCGCGTTAAAGTTACGGGTGCGCGCGGTGCGGTGCTCTCAGTGCCGGGGTTGACTCGGCAGCTCCGTCACATTACCTCCCTCCTCTGGGAGGCGCCGATGTGCGGCAGCCTGGAAAGAAAGTCAGCAACCACATTGGCTTTCCCAGCTCGATGGCCCACTTTGAATTGGAAAGGTTCCAGTGAAAAGTACCAGCGGACAAGACGGTGTTTTGGTCCCTCACGGTGTTAATCCAGGTCAGCGGTCTGGGGTCTTCCCAAGAGGTACCACCGAAGACCAGACCATTGCCCACTTAATCACCAGTCCCTCTTTTTCCACTGTAGAGTACCGAGCCTCTTGGACCAGACTCAGCCAAGACTTGGCGAGCTAGAGTAAAAAGGCGCTGCGTCCATATTCGAACCGCACAGGGGCTTCGGCGAGCCGGTCGATGACGCAGTAGGTGGTTTTGGTCGGCGGTTTGACCTCGTATCCCTTCGACGCGGTGCGCTGCCGGATGCAGGTGCAGGCGGGCCGTAAAAAAAGGAGAGGACCTCGCGTGCACCTTGACCCTGGACTGTCGGAGGTTGATGGTCCGAGGTGAAAGGGGTCCGGGGTTTGTACAGAGGACTGGACTTTTGCGCTCGTCCTGTTTCATGAGATCAAGACGACGGGCTGAGTGTCGCCATTTCACCTGTAATTGTTTCAGTAGGGGGAGGAGTTATACTGAAAAAGTGATCATCTCGGCGGGAACAAAGGCCATCACAAAAGAAATGGATGACGCCAACTGCGCCTCAATGACTGGACGGACATTTGAATGGACTTACGGGAAATGGAGACGATCAACATTCGGACTCAATTTGGAACCGCGCAAATTGAATGGACTTTGGACAAAAAAATGGGCCCGGTATTTGACCCGCAGCTTGTCCCGACTCGATTCTGTTACGTTTGTTTGGCGTCGTGCTCTCGCTCTCTCTCTGTGGTCGTGCTCTGCGTTTCATACTAAAAAATGCTACGCTAGCACCTGTAATATAAACAGAACTTCTCAAAACGACGTGTTCTTCATCGTGCAGTGTCGAGAATGGATTTTGGAGGACGAAACACATGATTTGGAATGTTATTTAAACTGATTGAGTAGATGTTGGAGTCTATCATTCACAAAAAAAAAACAGTTTTGAATGATCTAAAGTCCTCAAAATGGCGCCCAAACACGAAACTGAAAGAGATCAGGGCGATATGGTCGACAAATTGTATCACTTGGTTTTTTCTTCCTCTTTTCATTGACCAATCACGATTACTATGGATTCAGTGTCGTGTTCGTCGGTACAAAAAACGTTGGTCATCGTTTCAGGGGGGGGGGGCGGACGGACGGACGGGGGGGACGCTTCTTTAATCCCAAACAGAGACGGCGACAGGAGCTCGTTTGGCGCCTGTTGTCGAGGCATAATTACGTCCTCGTTTGATGCGCAGAGTTATTCCAAAGCCAACGAGCGGCGGCGTGTTCCGGACGCGCGAGAGCAACTGGCTTTGTTTACTTCGGCAGAACGTCAAACACTCTTCGTCCTCTTCGTCTTGGTCTTCTGCTGCTGCTGCTGCTGCTGCGCCTTTGGTCACAGCCAATGAGGAATATCAAGCCGGAGCTCAGATTATTCCCGTCGAACGCGGCAGAATTTGGACTGAAGTCGTTTTATCGCCGCTTACGAAAGGCGAGACGCTGCGGGTGAAACGTCTCCCCCCAGTTTGAACCGTTTGTGTAAGGTTTATAATCGCACAATCGACACAGGCAGAGGTCGTTCCACCGCTGTTACCCAGCAACCAGACTGTAAACAAGAGCCCGAACCCACACGCATGACACAGCCGTTGTGATCTGACGCACAATAACGCCACAGAACACCTTTGATTAGTCCGACGACGGTTTAAACTGTCAGTTAGTGTGTCAGTTAAGTGTCGACGGTCTCTGTGTCGCACGCTGATGACATCACAGAGGGCGTCAGCTCCACTTCCTGCCATTTTAAACTCATGGTTTTCAACGTTTCTTCACAAACTGCGACTTAACGGAAGTGAAACTGTGATAAACATTTACCACGGGTTCTACAACACCAAAGTAAGTCAGAATGAAGCAAATATCGAGTCTTTTTTGTGGACTTTAAGTGAATTGCGTGTTTGTGGTTGGAAATATTCTTGTTTGGTACTTTTATATGCAACAAATCAAATAATGCAAATAATCAATGGCAAAAAGACAATGTAGTTACAAAAACACGAAAATAAGAGATGAGTTAAACCAAAAACCATAAGAAGTTAGAGAATCTGTTTAGTTGACTCTGTATGAAAGTACACATCACAGTAGAATTACAGCCCCTGGGCCCCTCGGGAACGTCAGCTCAGTAACATAAGATGTTCCGTTTCAAATACAAAAGATGCTTTTCAGAAAGTTCAGGTGAATTTTGACAGTTGAAAATGACAGTTTTAGGGAATATTATTTGTATTTTTATTGACTTAAAAACAAGCCTTTCACCCAAAATGTGCTTAGAAAAAGTCCTGAGGCAGATATCTTCTTACTGTCGAGTCAAAGCTACTCCAACATGTCATTTTACCGGATCTGGAGGTTTCCTGACTTCACTTTAGAGCCGCAGTACCGCTGTGCGTCCACGTGGTGGCACTCTGACTCCAGCCTGTGCCTGTTCCGGCCTCTCTCTTTGTTCTCCTGCCAAGTCCTGCCAAAGCCTTTTTCTGAGAAACATGTTTGAGAGAGAAAACAGACAAATGTATCCGACCGGCGGTTAAAATAAATAGCCTTTCACACTTAATTTAATTGACTATTTTGTTCAGAATCGAGGTAATTCTGCTTTTCTGCCGCCACAGCAAACAAGAGGAGCTGCAAAACACTGACTTCAGTGCAGTGTGTTCAGACAGGAGCATCTCCAGTTTAATTGTACCAGCACCAAGGAAACGGCGCACACAACTACAGCATTCAAACATTTAAAAAGTCTTTGGCATTTAGAGAGACGAACGCGTGAAATGTCGTTGGCGAAAAACGCTGTGTGGGTTACGTTTCCCGCTGGAGAATCCGCCATCCTTCGCCCGGAATGTTCCACGACAAGAACCTTTCATGAGTTCAATTACAGGGATTTGTTCTTGCCTGGAACACTCCAAGTCCATAGTTTGTGGTCATTTTGCTGAAACGCTCAAGACGAGCTCCGCGCGACAGGTTCGGGACCCTCGGCCTCAGACTCCCAGTGCCTCTTTATTGATGCCGTTTCATCGTTTGCCGGACGGACCACCTCTCCGGCGCTTACTACGAGTGCAAGTTTACTTCACGCTGCAGTTCCCATTCACTCTTTGCTTTTTCAGCCCGTTCCAGTCCAGACTTGAACGCGTGACCTCCAACTTCACCTTCAGCGACGACAGATGATGTATTTATCGTATTGAACTGTTCGATTAGTTCACATCTGACATGATTGTTGATTGAAAAAAAACAAAAACAAAAAAAAAGGCACTCACACGTGGGTTATGAACCCCAGATCGAGGCGAGAAGGTTCTAGAGTTCCAGGACCCAAACGTAACACGAGGAACGAGCCAAAAGCACCTCGTCCAACCGAAAGTGTCCTTCAAAAGTACAAACGCGGCAGGTAAATACAAGTCTCTTCAAAAGCACAAAAGAGAGAGAATGAATGAGGATTTGTTTAAGTTGTTGAGTCGGAACGATGTGTTTTTTGTTTATTTTCATCGAAAGTAAAGAAGAGTTCAAACACAAAAGCAGAAGATCAGATTTAAAGTGGTCAAGCCTCAAGCAGAGAATATTTAAGGAACTCTGAGATGATTAAGGAACGAGAAGAAGCTGTGGAGAGCGGGGACTAGAACTGGACTGGAACTGGACTGGAACTGGACTGGAACTGGACTTGAACTGGACTTGGAACTGGATTGGAACTGGACTGGAACTGGACTAGAACTGGACTGGAACTGGACTGGAACTGGACTAGAACTGGACTGGAACTGGACTGGAACTGGATTGGAACTGGAACTGGAACTAAGGATACTGGACTAGAACTGGATACTGATGGACTGGACTGGACTACTGGACTGGAACTGGACTAGAACTGGACTAGAACTGGACTGGAACTGGACTAGAACTGGAACTGGAACTGGAACTGGACTGGAACTGGACTAGACTGAAACTGAACTAGAACTGGACTAGAACTGGACTGGGGCTAAAGCTGAAAAGCCCAAGGCAAAGCGGGGACACGATGGACACGACAGGTAAAGTCCTCCAGCCGACGTCCTGACCAAGACTAGGCCGAGATCTGGACGTGTGAACCCGGGTGCGGCGGGAGGGACGGGTCAAATGCAGAGGACAATACAGCGTGTCTTAACCTCCATCAAACCATCAAAATACAACTTTGAGTAAAGTAATGACGAGGGACAAAATATTAAAAGAGCACAAAAGTCTGATTCATATTTGTTATTCTTTTAAAATGGGAGAAAATATGAGTCTTTTGAGTAATATTCTTTTCTGTCTTTAACAAAGAAAATGTAATTGTTCCTGTTGTGAATACATTGTATTTAAATCCCTCTTATTCTACACATTTTATTTTTATTTTAGCATATTTTGGAATAGTCTATACTTTTATTATTATTATTATTATTATTATTATTATTATTATTATTATTATTATTATTTGTATTGTTATCATTATTATTATTAGTTGTAGTATTATTATTATTAGTTGTAGTATTATTATTATTATTATTACTTGTATTATT
>BJKM01000238.1:0-44002 GCA_015082035.1 Chaenogobius annularis
CTCACCTGTGTGGTCTTGTGTCCTCTCTGCTGGTCCTCACCTGTGGTGGTCTTGTGTCGTCTTGTGTCTCTCTGTCCTGGTCCTCACCTGTGTGGTCTTGTGTCTCTCTGTCTGGTCCTACCTGTGTGGTCTTGTGTCTCTCCTGTCTGGTCCTCACCTGTGTGGTCTTGTGTCTCTCTGTCCTGGTCCTCACCTGTGTGGTGGTCTCTCTCTCTCACCTGTGTCGCAGTCTTGTGTCTCTCTCTGTCCTGGTCCTCACCTGTTGTCTTGTGTCTCGTCTCTCTGTCCTGGTCCTCACCTGTGTGGTCTTGTGTCTCTCTCATGTCCTGGTCCTCACCTGTTGGTCTTGTGTCTCTCTGTCCTGGTCTCACCTGTGTGGTCTTGTGTCTCTCTCTGTCCTGGTCCTCACTGTGTGGTCTTGTGTCTCTCTCTCTGCTCTCTCTCTGTCGTCCTCACCTGTTGTCTTGTGTCTCTCTCTGTCCTGGTCCTCACCTGTTTGTCTTGTGTCTCTCTCTGTCCTGGTCCTCACTGTGTGTGTCTTGTGTCTTCTCTGTTCCTGGTCCTCACCTGTGTGGTCTTGTTGTCTCTCTCTGTCCTGGTCCTCACCTGTGTGGTCCTTGTGTCTCTCTCCTCTGTCCTGTTCCTCACCTGTGTGGTCCTGTGTCTCTGTGTTTCCTGGTCCTACCTGTGTGGTCTTGTGTTCTCTCTCTCTGTCCTGGTCCTCACCTGTGTGGTCTTGCTTCTCTCTCTGTCCTGGTCCTCACCTGTGTGTCTTGTGTCTCTCTTCCTGGTCCTCACCTGTGTGGTCTTTGTGTCTCTCTCTGTCCGTGCGTCCTCACCTGTCGTGGTCCTTGTTGTCTGCTCTCTCTTCTGGTCCTCACCTGTGTGGTTGTGTCTCTCTTTCCTGGTCCTCACCTGTGTGTCTTGTGTCTCTCTCGTCCTTGGTCCTACCTGTGTGGTCTTGTGTCTCTCTCTGTCCTGGTCCTCACCTGTTGGTTTTGTCTCTCCTCTGTTCGGTCCTCACCTGTGTGGTCTTGTGTCTCCTCTGTCCTGGTCCTCACCGTGTCTGGTCTTGGTCTGTCTCTCTGTCCTGGTCCTCAACCTGTGTGGTCTTGTGTCTCTCTCTCTGCCCTGGTCCTCACCTGGTGTCTTGTCTCTCTCTGTCCTGTCCTCACCTGTGTGGTCTTGAAAGTCTCTCTCTCTGTCCTGGTCCTCACCTGTGTGGTCTTGTCTCTCTCTGTCCTGGTCCTCACCTGTGTGGTCTTGTCTCTCTCTGTTCCTGGGGTCCCTTCCACCCTGTGTGTCTTGAGTCTCTCTCTCTGTTCCTTGTCCTCACCTGTGTGTCTTGTGTCTCTCTGCTGTCCTGGTCCTCACCTGTGTGGTCTTGAGTCTCTCTCTCTGTCCTGGTCCTCACCTGTGTGGTCTTGGTCTCTCTCTCTGTCCTGGTCCTCACCTGTTGTGGTCTTGTGTCTCTCTGTCCTGGTCCTCACCTGTGTTCTTGTGTCTCCTCTGTCCTGGTCCTCACCTGTGTGGTCTTGTGTCTCTCTGTCCTGGTCCTCACCTGTGTGTCTTGAGTCTCTCTCTCTCCTGGTCCTCACCTGTGTGGTTCTGTGTCTCTCTCTCTGTCCTGGTCCTCACCTGTGTGGTCTTGTGTCTCTCTCACTGTCTGGTCAAGTAGTAGCAAATGGCTGATCTAGATACGCTTTTATAAAATGTAACATCAGCGTCATGTTAGACGTCCCTGACAAATATGTATGGCTGTACCGCAAATATTGAAGAAGTGATTCTCTTTGCTGTATAATGAGTGAAGTGCTTGTTTATTCTTGGAGTTAAGCTCATAAAATGGAGCGAATAAAATTTAAACGTTGCAATTGCATTTCTGTCTTCTCTTCAAGTTAGTACTCGGTCGCAATTAAAAGGAATTCATAAAAACATCTCTTCTTGAAATGCTTGCGATAGAATACGGAACAGCCCACCTATTGAATCATAAAACATGTGGACAAATAAGATAGTAATCGTCTCAGAATTACAAAGTAATTATGTGTCATGGGGATTATAAATAAATGTGTGGCTGTGAAGCAAGGGACACTTATCCATGGCTCTGAGAAAGTATCAAGGCGTCAATAAGATGTTTAGTAAAATGGATATTTGGGTTGAGGTAGGTCTGTGAGTAGACTGACAGTATAGATTTGATTAAGTACCGTGATAGATGTTGACGTTAACTATATCCTCTGGCACAACATTAAAAAGACTACAATTAAGCTGTTTTAACATCCATCTGGGTCAAGATAAAGAGTGAATCAAGGGGCACGACATCAGCAACCTAGAATATAAAATGGGGGCGTCGGTCAACAAGGTTCGTCCTGGGTCTATTTTTATTTCTGCTCGGTCAGGTTAAGTGTGGGCTGATGACGCAGTCATATATGTCCGTCGTTTGCCCAGTAAGTTAGTCTGGGGTCGAGGCTAATCGGTTTTTAGCGCGGAAACAACAAGTCTCTAATAGTGACTGGCCCGATAAGGGTATTTTTCTTGATAATATTTTCCTAAATTTGACTTGTTTTAAAATCGTTTTTAAGTATTGCCCAGGTCGATCGTCTGATGATATGAGTTGACTTTCAAAAGGATGTCTAAGGCGTGGGTGGGGACCGAGATAGTAGCCGGGGCGCTGCAGTGGTGATGGCGCGATGTATTGCACTGAGAAACAGGAAAGCCTTGAACAGCATTTGGTATAGGTCAATACCTCGCTGATACTAGACATGAGTCACAGTGTAAAATAATGACATAATCTGTCCTTGCATTGCGTTAAGAAAGCTTAATAAATGTAGATGTATTAAACCATGTCTAAACTGGATAACACTCTCTGTTGATAGTTAATGAGGAAGTTAACAACAGGAGAAAGATTAAAAACGTAAATGTTGTCAGAGTGCATTTGAGATTGGAACTACAGGGGAATAAATTCAGAGTCTTCACTATAAGAGTGAAATGTGAAAGGGAAATTTGATATGTATGGCTACAGCGTGGTTTTAGGTTCTGAGGCAAGGCTATATTGTTCCCGTCTCATGAACATGAGCTCTATGTCTGACTGTCTCACACGGGCTTCGTAATCGTTGTTTCACAGATCAAGCTCATGCACGCGCTATTCATATATGGCGAGGCAAAGAGTCAGTGCAGGTATCAAGAAGGATTTGGTTCCCGTCATCACACACTAACACACACCCTTGCTTCTTTCTCTTGAGGAGCATGTAAGGAGGGTGTGTCGCATGCTTTGAAGGGGTCACTACACACAGGGTTGTGGTGTGGACCTCACAATATTTGAGCGGTCACGCACAAGTGGTTTTTTATTGGTTGTTATAATTTAGCTTCAATGCACGCTGTTTGATGAATCTGGAGTAGTCGTTAAGTCTTCTTACTTCCTCTCAACGCTAAGACTAGCAGAACACTCATCATTTTCCTGATGTGTGATGTATAGGTTGAAAGGAGGATGTGACTTGGTCTTCTAGCTTACTGTAAGTAATGAAGGCCGGTATCTGGGTCGTCACAGCCAGGATCGAGGGAAGGTCAGAGGGGCTGAACGTCGTGACTATAGTGAATAAAGTAATGAAGATGTGAGGGCTCAGTAATGCAGTTAGATAAGTATTTATGATATGCAACCATTTATGTCACTATATACAATTAGGACAGGCAAAGTTTTATTCTTTAGAGTCAATTTGTATTACATGCAATTGCAATTTAGTCTAAATAGTTTGATGGAAATAATAGAGAGAAGGTTGCAGAAAGAAATCTTTCGTCAATTTAGCAATAATAGTCAACATAACAGTTTTTAATTCTTGATTATATTAGAAACTAAATTCAGGTTAGAAATAATGTATAATATAATGATAATATGTTAATAATAATAATAATAATATTTAATAATAAAATTATAATATAATAATATAATAATAATATCAATAATAATAATGATGATGATAATGATAATAATAATAATATAATAATGATGATAAAAATAATAATAATAATGATAATAATAATAATATGATTATATATAATGATAATGATATAATAATTATATTATAATAATTATTATAATGATGATAGTAATAATAATAATAATAATAATAATAATAATGATGATAATGATAATATAAAATATAATAAATAATAATTAATAATATAATGAATAATGATAATAATAATAATAATAATAATAATAATAATAATGAAAAAATAATAATAATAATAATAATATGATATAAATGATAATGATAATAATAATAATAATAATAATAATAATAATAATAATAATAATAATAATAATAATAATAATAATAATAATAATTAATAATTAATAATAATAATGTATAGTACATGGATAACTCCAACAAGACTCCTCTTAATAAAGGAGTCCCACATTGTAGCTTTAAACTCAAACTGTGGCTAAATCAAACCAGTCATGTGATCTTTTCCTTGTATGTTGTGTGTTGTATTGTTTTGTTACCTTAGGACTGCAGATCAAAGTACAGTTGTTGCTATAATCAGATTTACATTTATTCAACAGAAATTCATTCATGTTCATTATTCTTATTAAATAAACTAATAAACAGATGTGATTTGCATTTATTAAGATCGACATGATACAAAAAAGACAATAACACACGAAAAATTTGAATACAATTAAATATTGCATAACTCCAATATGTAACAGAGAATTGAGATTATGTTTTACATTTCTTCTCGTTTGATATAAATGGCACAGCAAAAAGTGGCAAGAAATCAGTGTATTTAGGCCAAATTATATTCTGTCAATTAACAAGTGAAACATTAATAACAAACAAGGTCATTTGTTGTCATTAAATCTGACTTTTCATCTTTAATTTGTCATAATTATCTTAGATATCAGAGCTTTTGACAAGATACCTTAATAATTATAGATAGAATAACAATTTGTCAACAGACCATTTCCAGTCGACATATTGCAAAGTCTGCGCTGACAGTAATTCACTCATTCTGTGGTCAGCGTGCTCGCTCCCGGCGCCAAAGCGACATGTCGTCACAAAGGAGGGAGGTTCTGGACACTATTCAGGAAGTAATGCGGAAGTAGTAGGCTTTTTTGGAGACATGCGCCAATGAGCACATTCCATTGACTTGAATTGGGCGCCATTTTGTTTCCCGAGGGCTTGGTCAGCGTCAGCATTAGCAGTGCTAGCAAGGATAAGACTAGCCCCTCAGTGCCTCCCGCACAGCCCGGACTAGACCAGGAATGATAGACTTGTTCTAACATATGGAATAGAGATTAGTGACCTCATTGTCTTCCCTCAAAGGGGGAACAGGCCCTAATCATCTACGAGACGCTTTATCTGAGCAGATAGTCCCACTGGACAACGTCAGTGTGGCCTCCAGCTCCACTGGAAGAACCTTGAGTCTTATTTAACCAGGAGCTCTCATTCAAAGCACACATAAATCAAGCCTGTAAAACAGCCTATTTTCCATCTGTAATAACGCCAAAATCAGACAAATCTTGCCTAAAAGCGATGCTGAAAAACTTGTGTTTAAAACATCTAGATTAGACTCCTGTAACTCCTGCTGCAGCGTGTCCTAAAAGCTCCATAAAAAGCTTTCAACTGGTTCAAAATGCAGCAGCAAGATTACTAACAGGAACTAAAAGAAGAGAGCACATTACGCCGGTGCTGGAGTCTCTTCACTGGCTCCTGTTGAGTTTTGAATCAAATTCAAAATCCTCCTCCTGACTTCCAAAGCCATAAATGACCTGGCCCCTCTACCTCAAAGATGGCTATAGGACCTTATCATCCAAACAGAGCACTTCGCTCTCAAAATGCTGGACTTCTGGTGGTCCCAAGGGTCTCTAAAAGCACAGTAGGAGGTAGAGCTTTAGCTCCCAAGCTCCTGTGTTGTGGAATCAGCTCCTGTCCATGTTAAAGAGGCCGACACAGTCTCCGACACAGTCTCTTCATTTAAAGACCAGGCTTAAAACGTTCCTCTTTGAAATGGCTTATGGTCAGGCCAGTTAGGAACAGGAATAAAAACCTACAGTTTCCCAGCTCTGCTGCCCTATTAGCAACTATACTGGGAGAAGTATGGAGCTGGAGCACTATCCTCTGTTTCCTATTACTTTTCTATCAGACAATATTTAATATTTAATTTCAACTGGCAATTTGTTCATCGCTTTTCCTTCTTTTTTCGCCCACTTCCCCGACGGGAGTGGAGCAGGCACATCGAGAACCTGTGGATCCAGATGCTCTTTAGCTGCCTGGAGAAACGGTCTCTACTCCATATGAACGGTTCTTTATCAGCCTCAAAGACCTGGTTCTCCTCCTGAGTGGGTCCAGCTCCACTCGTCCTCCTGTCCGTCCGAGGGAGTCGGATCTCTCCTTCACTGTGGAACTCCTACAGGTTTCTACTTTTTCCCAAAGAGGTTTGGTTGTTTTTCTGGCCAAGAAGGAGGGTCTAAGGACAGGGGGGCTTGGGACATCTGTCTAAGGACACGGGATGAATTCCAATCTGCCGTAGCTGTTTATCACCTGATTGGACAGAAGCCAAGAGGATCTGCCGCTTCGGGAGTGTCCGAGTATCTCCAGGTCTGAGCCAGGAGCCGGGCCCTTTTTTAATACACACACGCCAGTCCAAATTCAGGGATAATTTACGCACACTATTTGACAATTGAAAGATGCATTGAACAAAATAAACTCATCAGATTCTAACTATTGTGTCAATTCAGAACATTTAAGATGCTTTGTCCATTTGGATCAAGTCGTGTGAAATGGCCCGGTGTCTAGAAAGTGCAGAATGATATCTCTGTATTTTGACACGGATGGATGTCAGTCTGGTCACTGTTTTCATCTGGTTCACGTGCGTCATGGAAACAAACCGTCAAACCTCTGATTGCACAATTCTGCTTGAGTTTGACTCGAACGTTCAAGTAACAATTCGGGGATTTTCAGGTTCAGAAATGTTCATTATGTTTCAAAAGATTGAGCAATTTTTTTGTTGAAATTCACAAAAAGTATAATTAGTTAAAGTCAGTAAAATAAAATGAAAAGATGATTTTGGGCTCAACATTTTGATGGCTTTGGTCCAAAACGACTTCATGGATGAACTTGAAACACTTGTGAAGTATAAAACTTCAAGGCAAGTTTATTTGTAGATCACAATTTGCACACAAAGACATTCAAAGTACTTAAAAGAACAATAAAACATGCATTAAAAACAAAACAGACATGTTTAAATCAAAGTGCACTCCTCAGGGTAGTGTCCAGGACCCATAGTTTTTCTCTTACTTTGTCGTCCGGTGTAACAGTCTCCTGAGGCTCCTTCTCTCTGAGTCCTTGTTTCAATTCTGCCAATTCATTAAAAAAACATTAAGATTGTTCAAGATGAGGAAATAAATTGTGTCATTTGTTCTACTTGAATAAATGTTAATGTAACAGTATCATATCATTTCTCAATAACATTTCTGTGGGGGCTGCGGGGCCTTCGGGACGTTTATGTGGCCTTCTGGGGGGTCTTCAGGGCTTGCTTTGGGGCCTGCGGGGTCTGTGGTACCTTCGGGGGGGCTGCGGGGTCTTCTGGGGGGGCGGCTGTGCCTTCGGAGGGGCCTGGGGGTCTGTGGTACCTTCGGGGGGGCTGCGGGGCCTTCTGTGGGGGCTGCGGGGCCTTCTGTGGGGGCTTCTGGGCCTTCTGTGGGGGCTGCGTGGCCTTCTGTGGGGGCTTCCGGGCCTTCTGTGGGGGCTGCGTGGCCTTCTTGTGGGGGTGCGCGCCTTTGGGGGGGGCTGCGGGGTTCTGTGGGGGCTTCTGGGCCTTCTGTGGGGGCTGCGGGGTCTTCTGTGGGGGCTGCGTGGGCCTTTGGGGGTTGCGGGCCTGTGGGGGTTCTGGGCCCTCTGTGGGGCTGCGTGGCCTTCTGTGGGGGCTGCGGGGTCTCTGTGGGGGCTGCGGGGGGCTGCAGGGGGCTGCGGGGCCTTGGGGGTTGTCTGTGTGTCATTGGCCCTGGCGGGCCCATGTACAGGTGAATAATGTCCAGGTCGTGAAGCTTCTTCCACAGCGCTCTCTCCATGTTGTAGTTGTGGTTTGAGTAGAAGACGACTTTGGTGTTGGCTCCACGTTCAAAGTAGTAGTTGGAGTATTTCTTGTGGTCTTCAGTGATGAAGCCGTACGCATCCACCTGGAACACAGAGATAAGTCATTGATATATATGTCGTTTCATACGTTGTGTATGTGCTGCTTTCACTGCGCTGGGACCCTTCGTCTGAGATCCTGACGACCGTACGATCAGCAGTTGTGTGCTCTAGACTTTGTTCCCTGTGGTGGCACCAGGGCCGGCAAAAACTTTGAAAATGACTTAATTACTACTTACTTAACTTTCCTCTTTTTAAATAAATATTATTATTATTTAATTATGAGTTATTTACACACAATATATACTGCCACGACTGCAGCGCGTCGCCCCCTGCGCACTGCATTACACAGACCCAAGTAGAAGTCCAAAACCCTGTCCAAAAGCACGTCAACCCAAAAGTCCCGGAGTGTAAAGCCACTGCTCACTCTGTCGCACAGGTGCAGCGCCAGGAACATTGTGAAGGCGCCGTTTGTGGGTCTCACGATGCCCCAGTTTCTAGTGTTCAGCGTGGGCGACTTTAAAAACCTGCGGGTCAGAGGAGGGTTTCAGAATCCCTTCTGTGTTTCAGAGAAATGAAGTGACAGCGACCTGTTTCCGGACGTATCGCAGGAAGTCCATGTGCAGAAGGTAGAAGCGCGTCTCGTTGAACTGACCCGAGTACTGGGTCCAGGGGCTGAAACACAGAACAGGACTGAACCAAGGACTTGGCCAGGATCGAACCGGGACTGAACCAGGACCGAGTGAGAGGCTTGTACTAAGAAGCTGGCTGAACTTATCCTGGATACGTTTCTCCAGGCAAACTCGGACATGTCGTTCCACAAAGCGGCTTCACAACTCTGAGAAGTAGGAGTTTGCTGATACCGACAACCTTCTGGTCAAACATTGCCTTTTTATCTTTCTTATCTTTTAGCTTTATCAGGAACATAACAAGGTCCAGGTTGAGTTCAGGGTGTTGCCATAGAGACAGCTTTGTAGTACAGGCCTCTGGACTAAACCTGGTTTAAAGCATTCAGGACTGCACCAGAGTCTTACCGTCGTCCTTTATATGATCCGCTGGTTAGTCTCTCTCGTTTGTAAAGTCCCTGAAGCCATTCGAAGTCCCTCATGCCCTCAGGGATCAGCACGTACTTTATCCCCTAGAAACCAAGACATCATGAAACCAGGACTGAACCCGGACTGAACCCGGACTGAACCCGGACTGAACCCGGACGGAACCCGGACTGAACCCGGACTGAACCAGGACTAAAGTCAGACTAAAGTCGGACCTGGTCGTGTGGCGCGCCTGTGTAGTTGTATTTCCTGAACAGCCATTCCGATGAGGTGATGGAGTGAGCCGTGTGAACGTAGACGTCGGTTCTCATTCCAACGTCCTCCTCAAAACCGTTTATCGCCGCTCCATTCATCCTGTGGACAAAAAAGAAACAGCTCCTTAAAAACCAGCCCCACAGACACTGTAAGTTTGTTTAGACACGCTGCCATGACGTCACAATGTTGTACGCTTGAACACTTCACAAAGCTGTGTTCATGTGGAGTGAAGACACAATGAGCCTGCACCGGGCCGAGCGGGGGTCTTGAGTGGCAGGGCAGTGCTTTTCTGTTGGATTGTCAACGTTTTTTGGTAGAAAAGGTGTTTAAGGTCGTCTAATGGCTAAAGGGTGGGCTCTCCTGAGCAGCCGGTCGAGCTGGACCCTCTCACCTCAGCGAGGTGTGGAAAAGCTTTGTTAGACATGTAAACAACATGAATGACCTTTCGTTGCCATGGAAATAAAACTGTGGAACAATTCAGAGGAAGCAGGGTGAGATATTTCAGATATTTTCATTTCAAAAGCATTATAACAGAACTTTTAAAGGCCGACAATCATGCAGTTGGAACATCTCCACTGCTTTGACACGGCCCAGACTTTGGCACTTTTCAATCCATGACGAACAGAGAAGTTAAAAGTGCACTTTTTTCTTGTGGAATATCCAAACCATCTTGTCTCCATGGAGATTTTTTGCCGGAAATATTCCACATGGAGACAAGCAAGAGACCACCGGGCCACATTTTGTAATTAAATAAATATAAGCTAGACAAGTTTCATAGCATACGATGGACTATTCTGAGAGAAGAAGACGGGATAACCACTCTGCCACATTGGCCTCACCTGAAGACGTAGTCGTGGCTGTCGATCTCTTGGCCCTTCTTAGACCTCCAAAGGATTCCTCCAGCGCCCACCACAGCACAGCTGATGCAGTCTCGGCCTGGTTTAGGCGGCAACAGCGGGGACTGGGGCTTCTGGACCAGGTTCAGACCTTTCATCACGTCTGAGAGGATGATTCACAGAAGAGTCATCACAACCTGGAAGACTATTTACTGAGCCAGTCTCAACCAATCATCGCTGAAATCATTCATCCATCCTGCAGTTTCAGCTCGTACTTGGGTCAGGTCTAAAGTAAGTGCGCTGTTTTTGGGGATCCTTCCATCCTTCCATCCTTTCATCCTTTCATCCTTTCCATCCTTCCCTTCCTTCCTTCCATCCTTCCATCCTTCCATCCTTCCATCCTTCATCATCCTTCCATCCTTTCATCCTTTCCATCCTTCCATCCTTCCATCCTTTCATCCTTCCATCCTTCCATCCTTGAAATGCACATTAACGATCATCTCTATTGAGCACATGTAAATAAGCTGGATTCCATCAGTATTTCCTTCTGTAGCTCGGGTCACCCAAGTGTGGCTCGTTCATGGAAAGCTTGGGAAACGGTGCTGGAGCTTAGTCTGGAACCCAAAGGACATACATTTATCTACAAGCACCTGGTGCATGGTGCAAGACCGGTCTGAGGCCTCACTTACGACAAAACTCCAGACTTGTTCACTTCTATTCTCTCTTAGCTCAGAACCTCATCTCTGAAATATTTCCACATCAATTTGTCTTTCTAAAGATCACAAATTGAACGTGGAAAGTCCCAGACCCCTGGACTGAACTAGGACTACACTCGGACTGACCCCTGTCTCTGGACCAGGGTCTTATTTGGTGAACTATAGTCCCTCTAAAGAAGAAGACCAGGATTAAACACGATCTGGACCAGGAAATAACCATAGCTTCTACAGAGCTGGACCAGGACTAGAACCTGACTCTCTGGTCTGACCTTGGTGGCTGTAGTCCATGAATCCAAAGGGGTTGTTGAAGTGCGACAGCCTGTTCCACTCGCTCATGGTGATGCTGCCGTTGAACACGTACATTCGGATGTTTGGGATGAACGTGTCTCTCAGCTCCGGGTCGGAGTAGATCGCCCCCCACAGGCTGCTGTCACACTTCTGCACACAAGGGGAACAGCTCGGTGGGACCCTGGACAAGGTCTGTTTGAACCACTCCCCTCAGGCAGGAGGCTACGGTCCATCCAGAACCTCCCGCCACAAGAATAGTTTCTTTCCCTCTGCTGTTGGACTCATGAACACTTCAAAACACACTGTCACTTTAACTGCAGTATTCATCCACTCACTGCACTGTCACTTTCTGCACTACAACTTTAAACATAACTGTAACTCTTGTGTACATAGAAATGCCTATTTTTATTCTTATTGTTTTATTTTTATTGTATAGTAATTTTAAATTGTTTTCCTAATGCATGCCCTTTTTTGATTGAATATATGTTGTTTTATTATTACTCAGTGTTTTATGTTGCACCTTTAACGCCGAGACAAGTTCCTACGTTTTTGAATTTTGTTCATTGACAATGGCAATAAACTCTTTCTGATTCTGATTCTGATTCTGATTCTGAGAACCAAAATAGTTGATTCAACAAATAAAAGGTGAAAGAATCGAAACAATAAAACAATCAAAAGCTGATTAAAGAATGTTCACAGCAAATGGAGATCAGTCATCCATTCATTCAGATCATTCATCTCCACAGTGTCTCCTCGTGCAGTGCAGCCGGGAAACTGGAGGTTTTTTCTGTTCCTAACTGGCCTGACCAAAAGCTCTTTCAAAGAGGAACGTTTGAAGCCTGGACTTAAATGAAGAGACTGTGTCGGACTGTGTCGGAGACTGTGTCGGCCTCTTTAACATGGACAGGAGATGATTCCACAACACAGGAGCTGATGAACGATTGCAAGATTTTAGGCAAGATTTTTCTGATTTTAACTGTATCACACTGAGGACACTGTCCTGGTCCTCACCTGTGTGGTCTTGTGTCTCTCTCTGTCCTGGTCCTCACCTGTTGTGGTCTTGTGTCTCTCCTCTCTGTCCTGGTCCTCACCTGTGTGGTCTTGTGTCTCTGTCCTGGTCTCACCGTGGTGTGTCTTGTGTCTCTCTCTCTCTGTCCTGGTCCTCACCTGTGTGGTCTTGTGTCTCTCTCTGTCCTGGTCCTCACCTGTGTGGTCTTGTGTGTCTCTCTCTCTGTCCTGGTCCTCACCTGTGTGGTCTTGTGTCTCTCTCTCTGTCCTGGTCCTCACTCTGGTGTGTGTCTTGTGTCTCTCTCTGTTCCTGGTCCTCACCTGTGTGGTCTTGTGTCTCTCTCTGTCCTGGTCCTCACCTGTGTGGTCTTGTGTCTCTCTTCTGTCCTGGTCCTCCTGTGTGGTCTTGTGTCTCTCTCTGTCCTGGTCCTCACTGTGTGGTCTGTGTGGTCTTGTGGTCTCTCTGTCTGTCCTGTCCTCACCTGTGTGGTCTTGTGTTCTGTCTCTCTCTCTGTCCTCTGGTCCTCACCTGTGTGGTCTTGTGTCTCTCTCTGTCTGTCCTGTGTCCTCTCTCTGTCCTGGTCCTCACCTGTGTGGTCTTGTGTCTCTCTCTGTCCTCACCTGTGTGGTCTTGTGTCTCTCTCTCTCTCTGTCCTGTCCTCACCTGTGTGGTCTTTGGTGTCTCTCTCTTGTCCTGGTCCTACACCTGTGTGGTCTTGTGTCTCTCTCTCTGTCCTGGTCCTCACCCATGTGTGGTCTTGTGTCTTCTCTCTCTGTCTGGTCCTCACCTGTGTGCGCTCTTGTGTCTCTCTCTCTGTCCTGGTCCTCACCTGTGTGGTCTTGTGTCTCTCTCTCTGTCCTGGTCCTCACCTGTGTGGCTCTTGTGTCTCTCTCTCTGTCCTGGTCCTCACCTGGTGGGTCTGTGTTTCTCTCTGTCCTGCGTCCTCACTGTGTCGGTCTTGTCTCTCCTCTCTGTCCTGGTCCTACCTGTGTGGTCTTGTGTCTCCTCTCGTCTTCCTGGCTCCTCACCTGTTGTGTCTTTGTGTCTCTCTCTGTCCTCCTGCTACTGGTCCGTCGAAGTCCCACTGGGGCAGTTTCTTGAAGTCCTTCCGGTGCAGGATGGGGATGGGAGTGAGGCCGCGGACGGCCTCGGTCGTTGGTGCTGGACTCGGTCGTGGGAGGAACCGTGGAGAACTGAGAACCTCTGTGGTACCACACAGGCAAACTGCGACGAGATGGATAAAAAGACAGAGTGCCAAGATCAGACAAAAATGACAATCTTAAATATGATCATAAGATAAGACGGGGAAAGGCTGAATGTTGGAGAGGTTGTGGTTGCCAGGAGGTTCACGGTTCTCATGTGTTCTGGGACGGTCAGCACTGCAGACTGTTTCAGAACTACGTATCTGGGCCGCAAAACTCCTGCCCTGGACACAATAAATGGATACCTTTGGAACGTACTTCTGGCAGCTGGAATAAGGCCATCACAGCAAAGTGGATGACATGAATTGCACCGACTGGACCGACGTTATAATCAACATGCGGAAAATGGGAACAAAATCACAAATGGACTTTTATTTTTGGACATATTAAATTCTTATTATAAAACATGACTTAATTTGTTTTTCTTCTGGTCTTGTTGTTTTATGTTGTTGTTTTGTAGAATAAGACAAGCATTTTCGCTGAAATGAGCTAAATAATAATAATAAATTACATAATAATAATAATAATAATAATAATTGATGATGCTGATGATGATAATAAAAAAAATAAAAATGCTACTGCAGTTGAAAAATGTTATCAAAATAGTGTAAATATACCAACATCTAAATAGATATTACTCAATAAATAAATAAATAAATAGAATAAGCATTTATCAAAGGTGGTCCGTTTTTTCAGTGCATAATAGACTTGGTCCATGTTCACGGTTCTTTCAGACGGCAAAGTAAAACTGGGATGGGCCACCCAAGCTCAGCCAATCAGAGTGCAGCTTTTGTCTCTTTAGGGTTTAGGAGAAAAAAAAGACTGTCTTGCTCGCGACAGACAGAGCACAGTGGTCTGATTTTGTCACAAAGTGCTGCTTTTACAAGACGCTCTTCAGGAGAAAACACAAGTTACACAAATACTTAAAGAACAATAAATACTGTGTAAAATGGACTTTTTTCTCTGTTCCAACATTGTTCCTCATCAAAAACACAGAGTTGTGTTGGTCTTGATTTACTTTGTGTCGTGACTCCTGTTTACGAGCTCGTCTTCTCTGCTCCTTCTCTGAGCCTCACAAAAACACTCGCGTTACAGTTTCCGGAGCTGTTCATCAACATGCGTTCAGATCATTTCGGACTCTCATCACCTTCAGTACAACTGTGTGCTCGCATTAGCATGTCGGGGCAAGCTAGCTTTTTGTTTATTTCCCCACGGTAATTCCCTCTGCTGCCAGTAGATGGAGCGCTAACACAAATCCTGATGTGGGAAATGCCTGACTACTAAAAGCCCACATTGCTTCAAACACATTATTTTAGGTTCTAGAACATGAGAGTCAAAAGGAACGAGAGCAAGTTCAAAGGACAAAAACAATACAAAGGTTATATATATTTTTGGTATAAGTTTTGGTATAAATATAAGTCTGTGAAAACATGTGTAGCACTGGTTCTGCCCAAACCTGAGCCAGACCAAGTGCTGGGTCTTGTGCTGAGCCTTTGAGCCTCTTCAAATACACTTTGACTTCAGTGAAAACCGTCTCGCACGATTTCGATCCGTCCCGTCATCGGCACGGCTCGCCCCACAGCGAGAAGGTCACGGGTTCGACTCCCGGGCCTGTCTGGGTGAGTTAACATGCGCCGATGCGTCAAAGTCCTGACCAAGACTGGGCCCAGATCTGCTCGCGACAGGTTCAACCCAGCGGCATTCGAGGATGGGTCAAACGCAGAGGACGATAGTGTGTGAAGTGTGTAAACTAAAGCTTGTCAAACTAAATATTAACTTCCCTACGAAAGGCGAGCGACTGTGCTGTTGCATAATTGTGACTTATTGACTAAATCAATGACACTAATTAAGACTCACAAAGTTTTTCAGTTTTCAGTCGTTTATTCAAGATGGTCCTGAAAACTCCAACTGACCGAGACATGACGTGAGAGCGGCAGTGAAAGTGCTGAAGTCACAGCTGCCCTGATTGTAAAAAATAAAATAAAAATAAAAATAAAAATAAAAATTATTATTATTAGTAGTAGTAGTAGTATTATTATTATAATAGAAATAATAATAATAATAATAATAATAATAATAATAATAATAATAATAACAATAATAATAATAATAATAAAAAATAATAATAATAATAATAATGTCACAATATGATCAAAACAAAGAAAAATTAGTCCCACATAAAAGTCCCAAGTCCGAATGTCATTTTTTCCATTTGCTTGATGTCTGTCCCTATGTCAGTCCAGTCCTTGATCGTCAGTTCAGACTTTTCTTTCTTTGTGTGGAGTACAATGGGCTCATTTCATTTCCTGGACCTGGCAACACTGGCCACAAAAAGCACAAGTTCTGAATAGTCAAGAAAACCTTTGACCTCATTGAAGTCAAAACCTGCGTAAAAGTGTGGAAACATTTTAGTGTTTTATTTTAGATAATAATTCACGTAAAACAGGGATCTAAGATAAAGGTTAACGAACTTGAGACGTTGTAAACAGTGGCCCCTCGTTTATCACGGGAGTTACGCCCAAACAATAACCCGCACTAGGCGAAATCCGTGAAGTAGTCATGATTATAAATGTTTTAAGGTTGCAAATCCCCCCACTACACACTGTATACACTTTTGTCGGGTTAGAGAAAACGTACAGACATACAGCATTTCAATCGCTGCCAAGCTGAACGCATTCTGTCGCTACTGTACAAGAGACGCGGTACGGATCAGGACGCACAAAACAATGCAATGTAAAACAAAATGATCGAAGCGCACAAGAAAATGCGCGAAACAGCGAGGTCGTTAAAGGTGACGCGTTACAGCGAGGGACAACTTCCACTCCGAGCCTCGGGCGCAGAACAATGACCGCATTTTGTGTCAATAAATGTCGAGTGACGGCAACAAACCCCTGCACCAGGAAGGGTTCTCAAGTTTCAAGTTTGTATGTTTTTGTAGCAATAAAAACACCAGGCAACAAATGCAAAATCCAGTCAAAGCGACATCTCCATGGAGACGAGCGCCAGAAAAGTTACACAGGGCAATGTTTTCTCCGACCTTTCTTGAGTCAATCAGAGCTTGACTGTGGTGGCGAATAACCACTGGTGTGATACACTTTAATGGTGATTGTTTGGGACCGTTTTTTGAGACACACTGCTGAAAACAAAAACTTAGAGCACCTTTGAATGAGAAAATAATCAATGGATCTCTAAAATTCCAGTTTCAGTAGTGGAAATTAAAAATGCTTTGAAACTGATTTGAAAGGTGAAAAACAGAAGTAGTTTGACCCCACAGCTCCACGTGTGACACTCCCTTTCCCAAAGCATTCTGTAAAGCTAACAAACATTAGCATGCTACCAAACATTAGCATGGCCCTTGAGTACTTTCCCCCCTGGATCTCTTACTTATGTACCAAACTATTTCTTCTAATACCATTTGTCAAATCTATTTAAATCAAATAATAATCTGGATGTAATTACTTGGTAATGCTCAACTTTGTAAACATTGGTAACTGTGTCTCAGACCAGAAGCCCCTGACCTGTGGGGGGCCCCTGACCTGTGGGGGGCCCCTGACCTGTGGGGTGCCCCTGACCTGTGGGGGGCCCCTGACCTGTGGGGTGCCCCTGACCTGTGGGGTGCCCCTGACCTGTGGGGTGCCCCTGACCTGTGGGGGGCCCCAAGGGTCGATCCTGGGACCCCTTCTATTTAATATCTACATACTGCCGTCGGGTCAGTTGATACGCAGCGAGAATGTGTCCTATCACAATTATACAGACGACACTCAGATCTATGTTTCCATGACGACAGGTGAATATGGACCAGTGGATTCACTCTGTCACTGCATCCAACAGATCAGTGTGTGGATGCAAATGCAAAGCCAACTTTCTCCAGCTGAACTCAGACCAAGACTGAAAATCATCGTCTTTGGCCCACAGAAACAAAGAGAAAGTGTTAACAGTCACCTCCAGAGTCTCGCTCTAAAACCTACACATCAAGTTAGAAATCTGGGGGTAAAAATGGACTCAGACTTGAACTTTAACACGTCAGATCAATCACATCAGCAGCTTTTTACCATCTAAAAAACATGTCCAAAATCAAAGTATAGTGTCTAAAACCAGACCCTGGAGAGACTTATCCATGCGTTTGTCTCTAGTAGATTAGACTACTGTAACGGCCTGCTCACTGGCCTCTCCAAACGAGCTGTAAAACAGCTGCAGTACATCCAGAACGCTGCTGCTCGTGTCCTGACTGAGACCAGGAAGTACCATCACATTAGTCCTGTGCTCAGGTCTCTGCACTGGCTAAGTCCACTTCAAGAGTCAAAACAGTTTGTAACAAAAAAAAATACAAAATGAAACAGAAGTACAAATAACTTCTGTTTTACCCCTAATTTCTATTCAACTGTTGCCACTGACAAAAGCCATGCATGTTGGCGATACGGGTAGACATTCACTGACACGAAATGAATGCAATCAGATTCTATTTAAAAAGACACACAACACAACACACACACACACACAGTCATACACACATGTGTCACACACACACACACTGTCACACCATTGTCACACACACACACTGACACACACACACTGACACACACACACTGTCACACACACACACTGTCCACACACGCGCCGCGCACACACACACACACACACACTGTCACACACACTGTCCACACACACCACTACACACACACACTGTCACACACACACACTGTCACACACAGTGTCACACACGCACACACACACGCGCACACACACACGCGCACACACACACTGTCACACACGCGCACACACACACACAGTCGCACACACACACTGACAACACACACACTGTCACAGCACACACTGTCCCACACACTGTCACACACGCACACACTGTCACACACGCACACACACACACGCGCACACACACACTGTCACACACACTGTCACACACACACTGACACACACACACTGTCACACACACACTGTACACACCGCACACACAACACGCGCACACACACACTGTCACACACACTGTCACACACACACTGTCACACACGCACACACACGCACACACACTGTCACACACACACTGACACACACACACACTGTCACACACCACTGACGCACACACACAGACTTCAAAGGAACTTTGTGTGACCAATCATTGTTTTGTTTTTTTTAATTAAAAATTCAAATTCAAAACCAGGTCAAATTGTAATATTTACACTAATTTTTATTTTTTTATTTGACTTTTTTTACTCTAATGTGTCAACAAAAAGCAGGAAGTTGCAGCAGTAAATTTCAACCTGGAGCAATACTTTTTTTAGATTTAAATGTTTCAAATAAGGGCGGTTTTGCCAATTCCTACATAAAAAATGCCCTATTTTTCATATGAAACATCACATGACTGAAGTTTTCAACTCGAAACCTCCAAATGTAAACTTTGTCACCTGCAGCAATTACCAAAGAACCTTATTAGAAAAGCATTTACTGGGTTTTTGTGACTAAAAAGGCAGATACTCACCTCAATGCAGCTCGAAACTTTGGTCCAGGAGACGTACGACGTACGTGAGGCAGGGTGACGGTGAGGAGCAGGAGGAAGAGCAGGAGCCGAGCCGGAGCCGGAGCCGGAGCCAGTGAACAAGCTGCCGCGCCATGTCTCTCTAACTCCTGCGTCTGTGCGGCTCTGACACCAGCGCAGAGGGACACAGGTGAAGCTGAGAGAGGGAGGAGCAGGAGGAGAGCAGGAGGGGAGGAGAGGAGGGGAGGAGCAGGTGAGTGTAGAGGAGGGGAGGCACAGGTGAAGCTGAGAGGAGGGAGAGCGAGGGGAGGAGCAGGAGGGGAGGAGCAGGAGGGGAGGAGCAGGTGAGTGTAGAGAGGGGAGGACACAGGTGAAGCTGAGAGGAGGGGAGGAGCAGAGGGGAGGAGCGGTGAGTGTAGAGGAGGGAGGATACAGGGGAAGCTGAGAGGAGGGAGAGCAGGAGGGGAGGGCGGGTGAGTGTAGAGGAGGAGGATACAGGTGAAGCTGAGAGGAGGGAGGAGCGGAGGAGAGCAGGGAGGGAGGAGCAGGAGGGAGGAGCAGGAGGGGAGGAGCAGGGGGAGGAGCAGGTGAGTGTAGAGAGGGGAGGATACAGGTGAAGCTGAGAGGAGGGGAGGAGCAGGAGGGAGGAGCAAGAGGGGAGGAGCAGGAGGGAGGAGCAGGAGGAGCAGGAGGGACGAGGGGCGGGTGAGTGTGGAGGAGGGGAGGACACAGGTGAAGCTGAGAGGAGGAGGAGCAGGAGGGGAGGAGCAGGAGGAGCAGGAGGGGACAGGGGCGTGAGTGTGGAGGAGGGAGGACACAGGTGAAGCTGAGAGGAGGGGAGAGCAGGAGGGAGGAGCAGAGGGGAGGGGCAGGAGGGGAGGGGCAAGGAGGGCAGGAGGGGAGGAGACGGTGAGTGTAGTGGGAGGGAGACACAGGTGAAGCTGAGAGGAGGGGAGGAGCAGGAGACCCCAGAGCAGCAGTTCTCTGACAAACAACCCCGCCTCCGTGTGAGGGGGGCTCCGGCTCCTCACCAACCACAAGCCCCCAGCCCCCCTGCTGCAGACTATCGAAAACTGGCCTGAGCAACTCAAAACATTCTACTCCAGGTTTGATGTGACCACCCCCTCCCCCACGTGTGGCCACCTCCGCCAACCCAAAACCTGGTCACCCCCACCTCCCCCACCACCCTCTCAGTTCGTGGAACAGGATGTTCACAGGCTATTTCGGAAATCCAACCCCGAAAAAGCTGCTGGACCAGACGGCGTCTCTGCCGCTACATTAACATTGCGCAGGAGAGCAGACCCCCGTCTTCACAGACATTTTTAACACCTCCCTGGGTCATGCCACGCCCCAGCCTGCTTCAACTCGTCCATAATTGTCCCTGTCCCAAGAAGCCCCGGATCACTGGACTAAATGACTACCAGCCTGTGGCGCTGACGTCTGTAGTCATGAAGTCATTTGAAGTGCCTGGTCCTGCCCCACCTCAAGTCCTTCACCTCCTCCCTGCTGGACCCCCTGGCTGGACCCCCTGCTGACCCCCTGCAGTTCGCCTACAGAGCCAACAGGTCTGTAGACGACGCCATCAACCTGGCACTCACTTCATCCTGGCAGCACCCCGGGAACCTACACCAGGATCCTGTTTGTGGAACTTCAGCTCTTCATCAACACCATCCTCCCTGCTCTGCTCCAGGACAAGCTCTCCCATCAAACGTGCCTGACTCCACCTTGCAGGGGCGCACTGACTTCCTGACGGATCGGAGGCAGTGCGTGCGGCTGGGAAGAATGTCTCAGACACTCGGACTATCAGCACCGGAGCTCCTCAGGCTGTGAACTTTCCCTCTGCTCTTCTCCCTGTACACAAACTGCTGCACCTCCAGCCACGACGACACCACCCTCATCGGGCTCATCTCGGACGGGATGAGTCTGTCTACAGGAGGGAGTGGTCCGGCTGGTGTCCTGGTGCAGCGGTAACAACCTGGAGTTCAACGCCAGAAAGACAGTGGAGATGATCGTGGACTTCAGGAAAGTCACAGCCCCCCAGCCCCCCTCATCATGACAGACTCCCCCATCACCACCGTGACTCCTTCTGCTTCCTGGGCACCACCATCACCCAGGACCTCAAGTGGGAGCCCTCCATCAGCTCCCTCATCAAGAAGGCCCAGCAGAGATGTACTTCCCTGCAGCAGCTGAGGAAAGCCAAGCTGCCAGTGCAGATGATGGTGCAGTTCTACACGGGCATCAGACCCCTCTGCTGGAGCCACAGCCAGGGACAAACAGAGACTACAGCGCCTCCTGCTGGAGCCACAGCCAGGGACAAACAGAGACTACAGCGCCCTCTGCTGGAGCCACAGCCAGGGACAAACAAGAGACTACAGCGCCCTCTGCTGGAGCCACAGCCAGGACAAACAGAGACTACAGCGCCCTCTGCTGGAGCCACAGCCAGGACAAACAGAGACTACAGCGCCTCTGCTGGAGCACAGCCAGGACAAACAGAGACTACAGCGCCCTCTGCTGGAGCCACAGCCAGGACAAACAGAGACTACAGCGCCCTCTGCTGGAGCCACAGCCAGGGACAAACAGAACTTGTTTTATTCTGTTGTTTTATTCTCTTGTACAGTGTCCTTGGTGTTCTGAAAGGCGCTTTTAAATAAAATGTATTATTATTATATATTACTTACAGCGCCCTCTGCTGGAGCCACAGCCAGGGACAAACAGAGGCTGAGAAGGTGATCGGCTGCAGACTTCCATCTCTGCAGGACCTGTACGTCTCCAGGGCTCTGGGACGAGCAGGTCGGATCACAGCTGACCCTTCTCACCCTGGACATGGTCTATTTGAACCACTCCCCTCAGGCAGGAGCCACTCCCCTCAGGCAGGAGGCCACGCCCCTCAGGCAGGAGGCCACTCCCCTCAGGCAGGAGGCTACGGTCCATCCGGACCAGAACCTCCTGCCACAAGAACAGTTTCTTTCCCTCTGCCGTTGGACTCATGAACACTTCTGAACTCCCTCCCACTTTAACTGCAACTCTTCATCACTGTCACTTTCTGCACTACAACTGTAAATTCAATTCAATTCAATTCAGTTTATTTTTGTAACGCCCAGAATCACAACAGCAGTGGTCTCGAGGGGCGACAGTGGAAAACAGAATGAACAGTGTTCATACACACAGCGTCCTGTGTCCTCTTGTGTACATAGAAATGCCTATTTTTATTTTTATTTGATAGAAATTTTTAAATAGTTTCTTAATTCATGCCCTTTTTGATTGAATATATGTTATTTTATTATTGCTCAGTGTTTGTGTCGCACCTTTAACGCCGAGACAAGTTTTTATGTTTGTGAATTCTGTTCTTTGACAATGGAAATAAACTCTTTCTGATTCTGATTCTGAACGCTCCATCACTCTGGTCCGAACGTGGACATGAACCTGAACCACATCTAACACACAGCACACAACACACCACACACACACACACACACACATCAAACACACACACCACACATCTACACACACACACACACACACACACCCACACACACATCTACACACACACCACACACACACACACACACACAACATCACACACACACACACACACAACCACATCAACACACACACACACACACACACACACATACATCTACACACACGCACATCAACACACACACATCTACACACACGCACATCTACACACACACACACACATCTACACACACGCACATCTACACGCACGGACATCTAACTCACACAAACCACTACACACACGCACATCTAGACACATCTACACACACAACTACACACTCATCTACACACACACACATCTACACACACAGGATGAGGCTATCTTTATAGGTCCGTGTGAATGTATGTATGTGTGTGTACATTGGCGTGTGTTGACCATGTGACTCCTTTATCGTCATGGAGATCATAAAGGCTTATCTTATCTCCCTGTTCCTGCTCCAAACGTCACAAACGACACACAATAACGCCATAGAACGCCTTTACTTTGTCCAACGACGGTTTCAACTGGAAAGTGTCAACTGTCTCTGTGTCGCACGCTGATGACATCACAGAGGGAGTCAGATCCACTTCCTGTCATTTTAAACCCTCATTTTTCTACATTTCGTCACAAACTGCCACTTAACGGAAGTAAAACTGTGATGAGTATCTACCACAGATGCCCTCCCACCAAACTGAGTCCGGCTCAGAAGACCAGCAGAACCTTCAGATGGACTTTAAGGCGCTGCCGCTCCGTTTGCTGCTGGACAAAGAGGTTTTGGTGGAACCTTTGCTCTTTGACGTGTGTGCGTGCTGCTGATGTGAGTCTGGAGCGTTTGGATTCATGTGTTCATGTCGACGCGCTGGTTTGAGCTCTTTGGAGCCGTTGATGGAGGTGTCGTAGTTTGTGTGGATTGGTTATTATTATTGGTTTAATTCATTAGACCAGGATGGCTCCGCCCTGGTGTTGCGGTGCTGTACGTCCATCAAAACTCAAAACTACTAACCCAACGGATCTAGTTCCTCTAAGTATGGCAGCTCGAGCATGAATGATCTGAATGAATGGATGACTGTTCTCCATTTGCTGTGAACATTCTTTAATCAGCGTTTGATTGTTTGATTGTTTCGATTCTTTCACCTTTTATTGGTTGAATCGACTATTTTGGTTCTCCCACCGAGCTGTTCCCCTGACAGCAGCCTGTGGGGGGCGATCTACTCTGACCCGGAGCTGAGAGACACGTTCATCCCAAACATCTGAATGTACGTGTTCATTCGGACGTTTGGGATGAAGCTTCTTGTCTCCGCCTCCTGCTACTTCAGCCTCTCTCTGGATCTCCTGTTGTCCTGCATTGGATAAAGTTTTTTCCCAGAGAAAAGCCACATGTCCTGACGGGACGTTCACCGCGGGGTACGTCCGGGACCATTGGAACAACTGCCAGGTCCTTTGCACGGAGCCTCTGCTCGTAGAAGATGTGGAGGACCTATTCATATTTGGATTTATGACAGCAGGATTCCTCCTAATTGGGCTCGGAGTCGCACTGGTCTATCGGAAAATTGGGAAGACAGAGAAATTCACATCACAGATGTTGTCTGACAACAACATGTCAATAAATCCCTCCAGAAACTGCAGCTTCTCCAAACCTCTGCAGCCCGCATTATCACCAGGATGCCCTCCCACCATCACATCACCGCCATCCTTCAACAACTTCACTGGCTCTCTGGATAACCTGGCTCCACCGTACATCTCTGACCTCCTCCACATCTCCACTCCCTCTCGCTCCCTCAGGTCCTCCTCTCTCTCCAGCTCTCTGTCCCCTCTTTCCGTCTTATTTCAATGGGGGGCAGAGCCTTCAGCCGCTCTGCTCCTCAGCTCTGGAACTCTCTCCCTCCTGACCTCCGCAACCTAGACTCCCTTCCACTTTTCAAATCCAGACTCAAAACTCACCTGTTCAGTCACTCCTACACCACATAACTCAGTCACTCCAAACACCACACAACTCAGTCACTCCAACACCACATAACTCAGTCACTCCTACACCACATAACTCAGTCACTCCAACACCACACAACTCAGTCACTCCAAACAGTCCACATAACTCAGTCACTCCTACACCACATAACTCAGTCACTCCACACCACTCAGTCACTCCAACACCACATTAACTCAGTCACTCCTACACCACATAACTCAGTCACTCCAACACCACATAACTCAGTCACTCCTACACCACATAACTCGGTCACTCCAACACCACATAACTCAGTCACTCCTACACCACATAAAACTCGGTCACTCCAACACCACATAACTCAGTCACTCCAACACATAACACATAACTCAGTCACTCCACACCACCACATAACTCAGTCACTCCTACACCACAAACTCAGTCACTCCTACACCACATAACTCAGTCACTCCTACACCACATAACTCAGTCACCCAACACCACATAAACTCAGTCACTCCAACACCAACATAACTCAGCATCAACACCACATAACTCAGTCACTCCTACACCACATAACTCAGTCACTCCAACACCACATAACTCAGTCACTCCTACACCACATAACTCAGTCACTCCAACACCACATAACTCAGTCACTCCAACACCACATAACTTCAGTCACTCCAACACCACATAACTCAGTCACTCCTACACCACATAACTCAGTCACTCCTACACCACTAACTCAGTCACTCCTACACCACACTCACACTAGTCACTCCTACACCACACAACTCAGTCACTCCTACACCACACAAACTCAGTCACTCCTACACCACACAACTCAGTCACTCCTACACCACATAAACTCAGTCACTCCAACACCACATAACTCAGTCACTCCAACACCACATAACTCAGTCACTCCAACACCACATAACTCAGTCACTCCTACACCACATAACTCAGTCACTCCAACACACATAACTCAGTCACTCCAAACACCACAGTCAACTCAGTCACAACACCACATAACTCAGTCACTCCAACACCACATAACTCAGGTCACTCCTAACCACATAACTCAGTCAATCCTACACCACATAACTCAGTCACTCCAACACCACATAACTCAGTCACTCCTACACCACATAACTCAGTCACTCCAACACCACACAACTCAGTCACTCCAACGCCACACAACTCAGTCACTCCAACGCCACATAACTCAGTCACTCCAACGCCACACAACTCAGTCACTCCAACGCCACACAACTCAGTCACTCCACGCCACACAACTCAGTCACTCCAACGCCACACAACTCAGTCACTCCAACGCCACACAACTCAGTCACTCCAACGCCACACAACTCAGTCACTCCAACGCCACACAACTCAGTCACTCCAACGCCACATAACTCAGTCACTCCAACGCCCACATAACTCAGTCACTCCAAACGCCACATAACTCAGTCACTCCTACACCACATAACTCAGTCACTCCTACACCACACAACTCAGTCACTCCAACACCACACTCCAACACCACACAACTCAGTCACTCCAACACCACATAACTCAGTCACTCCTACACCACATAACTCAGTCACTCAACACCACATAACTCAGTCACTCCAACGCCACATAACTCAGTCACTCCAACGCCACATAACTCAGTCACTCCAACGCCACAAACTCAACTCAGTCACTCCAACGCCACATAACTCAGTCACTCCAACACCACACAACTCAGTCACTCCAACACCACATAACTCAGTCACTCCAACACCACACAACAACTCAACACCACATAACTCAGTCACTCCTACACCACACAACTCAGTCACTCCAACACCACACAACTCAGTCACTCCAACCACATAACCTCAGTCACTCCAACACCACATAACTCAGTCACTCCAACACCACATAACTCAGTCACTCCAACACCACATAACTCAGTCACTCCAACACCACATAACTCAGTCACTCCTACACCACATAACTCAGTCACTCCAACACCACATAACTCAGTCACTCCAACACCACATAACTCAGTCACTCCAACACCACATCAACTCAGTCACTCCAACGCCACACAACTCAGTCACTCCAACGCCACACAACTCAGTCACTCCAACGCCACATAACTCAGTCACTCCACACATAACTCAGTCACTCCTACACCACATAACTCAGTCACTCCAACGCCACACAACTCAGTCACTCCAACGCCACACAACTCAGTCACTCCAACGCCACACAACTCAGTCACTCCAACGCCACAAACTCAGTCACTCCACACACATAACTCAGTCACTCCAACACCACATAACTCAGTCACTCCAACACCACATAACTCAGTCACTCCAACACCACATAACTCAGTCACTCCACACACCATAACTCAGTACTCCACACCACATCAGTCACTCCAACACCACATAACTCAGTCACTCCAACACCACATAACTCAGTCACTCCAACACCACATAACTCAGTCACAGTATCCATCCAGTTCTGTACAGTGGGTTTAATTCTGCTGTTTTATTCTGTTGTTTTATTCTGTTGTTTTATTCTGTTGTTTTATTTTGTGGTTTTATTCTGCTGTTTTATTCTCTTGTACAGTGTCCTTGGGTGTTCTGAAAGGCGCTATACTATACTATACTATAGTAATTTTAAATTGTTTCTCAATTCATGCCCTTTGGATTTCATATATGTTGTTTTATTATTGCTCAGTGTTTTATGTTGCACCTTTAACGCCGAGACAAGTTCTTATGTTTGTGAATTCTGTTCATTGACAATGGAAATAAACCCTTTCTGATTCTGATTTTGAAGACGATGATGTCACAAAGCTCCAACAACACCAACATTCCGCCACTTTAAGAGATAGGGAAAATTGTAAGACGAATCCCGAAAAAATTATAAGACCGAGGAATACCGAAAGCAAGTCCAGGAATCAGAAGAGAATTATCTACAAACTGAACTTTGAATGACGTAAATGCGACCTGTGCGGCCCACCGAAAAACGGGGATAAATGTGGAAAATATAATAACTAGAAACTGCAATTGCAGGAAGCCATTGGGAGTGACTGCCTAATGCAAAAAACAAAACACACTTTTTCACACGTCTATATGAAAACACAAAATCAAGTATAAATATGTCTCACAGTCAGTGCTCAGGTGCAGTCTTCTTTTGCACTTTCTGCACTTGCTTGCCGGGCCTTGGCTTCTTCCTCTTGTTTGGTAAGTCCAGGTTCCTCTCAGTTCAGTGTCCTCCTGGGCCCAAATGTCCTCCTCTACAGGATTGGCTGGCATATTCTGTACAGTTGCTATGACGATGAGGTCACAAAGCTCCAACATCACCAACATTCCGCCACTCTAAGAGATAGGGAACATTTGAAGACGAATCCTGAAAAAATGACAAGACGGAGGAATCCCAGAAGCAAATCCAGGAATCACACGGGAATTATCTACAAGCTGAAGTTTGAATGGTGTAAACCGGACAAGGAATGAGACCTGTCATTTTGAGTCTGTGGCGAATGTGGAGCGTCACGAGCAGATGTGAGGCGCAAAAACTCACGTCAGAAGGACACGCTCCACACACGCTCCAGAGTCTAAACCAGTCTAAACCAGGACTGAACCAGTCCTAAAACCAGGACTGAACCGGGACTGAAACCAGTCTGAACCGGGACTGAACCGGGACTAATCGGTTTTGCATTTTTCAAGAAAACTTGAACGATGTTTAATCAAATCCAAACGTTTAAAGACCTTTCCGGACCGTTTTCAAACCGTTGACACGTTCAAAAATCCTCACTGAATCACGTTTGTTTTCGTGTTGAAAATAATTGCAAAATGTAAAATAAAAAACATGAAAATTGCAGATTATTTTATTCCACATTCATTTTACTGTTTAACGCGATGAAGGAGTTATGACGCTACCTGAGGTCAGCGAGGACCACGCCTGCACCTCCGCCTTCAGACCACGCCCCTATTACCCAGAAGCCCTCCCACCTCAGGATATAAACAAACGGACTGAACACAAACACTCCAAACAACTTGTTTTTTATTTAAAGCATTCTTTGGTTGAATACAGGAAATGGAAACTGGAACAGCAACATTTGGAAAGTTTAATAAAAAAAAACCCAACACATTAGCGTCAATTCATCCATTCATCTGCTTCAGACTGAGATCTTCTGGGTCTGACGCCCTCTTCTGACTGAAAATAAGAAATTCTCACTAATAAAAAGGACAAAATACGGGATGAATCTGTGCATGGAAAACAAACTTCTCACGCTAACACGAGATAAATACAACGAATATCAAAAATAAATCTGTCACTCCCAGAGGGTCCGCCGTGAGTTTGAGTCGCCACGGAAACGAGCACAAAACAAAACAAAACACCTGCAGTTTAATAAAAAGGGAGATAAGCAAAGCCGAGCAGGTGACGGACCCTCCGCCGCCACAGTGTTAAAAAAGAAAAAAAGAAAAATTATAATAAAAATAATTTAAAAAAAAAAATCTAATCAAAAAAAATAAAATAACCATTTCTTAATTTTTTATGTTAAGGGGAAAAAATATAAAAATTGAGGAAGAACCGCAGATAAAGTGCTCAAACAGGCTCGGATTAAGACATTAAAGAGGTGGGCGGTACTCAGTTACATTTACTCCTACTTGAGACATACTTAGTGTAAACACTTAGAGTAAAAGTGTTGTTCCTCTTCTCACCGCGAGTAAATCTACAAGTGACTCAAGCTTCACGGCGACAACATGAAATCCTTCTTTTAGTCCGTCTTTAGTCCTTCGAAAACCAGATTCAGTGCGTCATTGAATGTTTCGCCGAATACGGTACACAAACGTCTACTTATAAACCAGCGCCTGCTCTAACGCGATCGAGCAAGTCATCATTTGGTCATTTCGTATTTGACATGGACGTGAGACGGAGGAACTCGTTTGATCAGAAACATTGGAGTGGAAATGCTCTTTATGTTTGAGCCAATCGTCTTGAACTCTTCAGGTTTGAACCGCTGTGGTTGGTTTGCTCCGGTACGGTCGTGTTGGCGGCCCGCGGCCCACGGCCCGCGGCCCACGGCTCAGATGGAGTAGAGCTTGAGCTGCTCCTCCATGTCGCCCGGGGACACGTCTCCAAACGTGTCTTTGTTGTTCTTCAGCAGCTGGAAAATGGCGGCCAACTGCTGTCGCTGAACTCTGCCAGAGGAAACACCAGGGTTTAGTCAAGACGAGCTCCGGTCCGGACCCCGAGGCCGCCTCTCCGCTCCGGACCAGAGGCGCCCCCTACAGGTCAGACACTGAACTAAAATGCAGTTAAGATGAATGCATTTTAAAATTTGCTTAAAAAGTTCAACACATTTTATCCTGGAAGAGCACTTTGTTTCCAGGTTTATAATGTCACTTCCTGTTTGTAATCGATGACATCACATTAGGAAATTACCCAGCAACCACTGGGCCAAAACTCATCTAATGTCAATATTATTTTATTTGACAAAAAACATGAGAGCGACTTTATTTTGTTGAATTCATGTTTCGAGAGTCAAAAAAGTTGTTTCTTTTGTGTAAATTCTGCATAAACTGCTGTGATGTCACTTCCTGTCCCTGTTGTGATGTCACTTCCTGTCATTTTCTACACATTTTCCATCGTTTCCTCCACAAATACCGGCTCGATCGGTGTCAAACTGTTATTGATCTGTGCGACAGGTTTAAACACACCAAATACAGTCAGAATTAGAACATCGTAAAAACCTGACACTTTAAGTCCAGTACTTTTACTTTTGTACTGATGTATGTGTGTGTTTTTCATAAGCAATCACAACTGAGCCCCTGAGTGTAAGAGCGCAGGCCACGCCCTCTTTTAAAGCTGCACTGCGGAACGTTCTACGCACAGCAAGAACAACACGCGTTTAGTTTAGTGAAATGTGCTTTTTATTTCACACGATCTCGACCTGGAATACATCCGCCTCACTGTGCCGAGGAAGTGGCTCCCTCTTGTGGCGAGAACGAGAAGTGCAGACTCAGAGCTCAGTTTGAGGCCAAAATTGTCCGATTGCGTGATTTATTACACTTTTTTTTTTCTTTTTAAAACACACATTTTCGGTCAGATCGAGTTCACTCAAATACTAGAAAAGATGCTTGTGTTTTGACAATTGAAACCTTACATTTTTCAGATTTATCCCCAATTACAGTTGTCAAAAATACTAAAACTAATAAACTCCTAAAAAGAAATCACAATCAAGACCGCAACGTTTAAAGAAAGAAGGAACCGTTATTTTATTATTTTTATCATCTAAAACCTTGACTGAAAGTCGATTCCTGAGTATACTTGGTTTGAAATTTTAGTATCGTCACTAAATTTGAGATGTTTTCCCTTCAAAAGTCACATTTACACATCTTATTTTAGTCTAAAAAAGCATTTGTTCTTCTTTCTCCAATTTCCATGGCCTATTCTTTGTAAATGTTTAGATTTTGTCCCTTTTTTTACCGGAATAAGTGAAGTATTTGGCCGCCACTCTTTACTTCTGGAGTCATTATTTCACAGTGAAAGGGACTGACTTCGGCGCTTCTACCGCCCTCTGGAGTCTGGACAGAGCGGTTACCACGGCGCTAAAGTGAAGAGGAGGCGGCGTGTCATCAGACGTGACGGAGAAGGAGCTGGATTTGTGTAAGTCTTTGGCTCAAAGTCCATCTGTCCAGAGCGGGGGCACGTGCGGCAGGAGAAGGACCTTTACGCCCTCTTTTACGCCCCCTTTTACGCCCCCTTTTACGCCTCATTTACGCCACCTTTACTCCCTCTTTCCGGCCTCATTTAACGCCTCATTTACGCACTTGTTTTAGGCAAAAATGTCCGTGAAAATGAGTGAATTTCACTTTCTCAATTTTCCACTTTATTCCTGTTGGCAAATATAAATGAAAGTTTATATTTTTTGTTTTTGGGGAGAAAAGTAGTAGTAAAGTAGCAGTAGTAGTCCAAAGTTGTAGTAGTCAAATCTGTAGAAAACAACAGGGAAGTGACATCACACCAGAGATACTCGTTTCAGCCAAAGTTTACGGCAGAATTTACGTGAAGTGACATATATAACCCGGAAACAAAGTGCTATTCCGGAAATGAAATGTGTTGAACTTTTTAAGCACATTTTGCAACGCATTCATCTGGTACTGCGTTTTCCCCCCGCGGCAGACGAGTTACGGGTCAGATCTGCGGTGAAATGCCTGCTGCGGCAGTCTCAACCTCTGCTCCTCCTCTCCAGCTCGTCTCTGGACATCATCATCTGCAAGTGATGAGAGCGCGACTTGCCCGGGGGAGGGTAACGGTAACTGTCCGAGTCCGCTTTGTCTGGAATGGCACACGGGTTTGAGATCAGACACACGCACAAAATAAAAGTTAAAGAGACATTTCAGGCAGTCTGTGGTAGTTTTTTTTTTGTTTTTCACAGTGGATGCTTTTTTACTTTCACTGCCTTTGAGAGCAAGCAACAAACAAACAAACAAACAAACAAAAAACAGAAGCCAGGGTTCTCTCAGGAGAGTTTGTCTGTCGACGACGGTAAAATGTTACACTCAGTGACAGCAGGGGGCGACGACGGGCAGACTTCAAAACGTCCCGAAAACACACATTTATCCACCAGGAAAACCCTCTGAAATTGTAAAGCTTCAGTGTGTGAAACTTCTCGTGTCGTTTGCTCACATAAATGTAAAGAAACAAATGTATCACAAGTTTTTCATCACGTCATGTTTTCACACAAGAAATGATGGCATTTTCGGTGTGTAAAAACGGCCTCCAAATGTCACATATTTGGGGCCGTTTTCGAATGGGATCTTCAATGGGACAAATGGACAGAGAGCAGGTTTAAAGGTCTTCATTTTGTCCACATTTTAGACACAAAAAACATTTACAGAGCCGATTTTGGATTTAGTTTGTGACTAAACTAGAGGAAAATTGGTCCCGAAACGTTCAAATTTTTAGCCTCATTTTTTTTCCTTTAGCAATGCGTGTTTAAAGTGTGATAAATGAGGCTCAGAACCTTGTGTGGGTCTGTCAGACTCTTGGGACAGTTTGGTGTGTGTAGGAGCCACTTTAAGGCCTTGATCTTTAGGTCTCTGTGGGAGGAGCATGTCCCAGGAAGACTTCTATGGAGGAAGTGGAGTTCAATGGGAGAAGAAAACATCTTCAGGGAAAGACTGGACACGTCTGTTGTTTCATGTCAAAGGTTGAATGTCGAGAGAGAGAGAGAGGGTTTTTTTCAGTATTTCACCTTAAACTACATTTTAAACACGGCGCTTCAATTACTTTACTTAAGTAGATATAAGAACGTGATACTTTACTTTACAAAACGGGAAGTACTATCTTCCACCTACGGGAGAACAGAGGCAGAGGAAACAAGGAATAAGAAAGCAGAAGAACAAGAAGAAGCAGAAGAAGGCAGCAAAACAAGCAGCAGAAGAGAGTCAGATAGTTGTATATTAAACTACCGCTGTGGGTCCGGGCTCTCTGCGCGCCCCTCACGTGTCTGCGGCAGGGGAACGCACGACTGAGCAGCTCGTGTCGGTCTAGCGATGTAAAGAGCCGCGGCCCTGAGGAGGAGCTGGACGGCGGCCTGGACAGGTCAGAAGGTCAGCTGATCCTCCTCCTGGACGCGGCGCTGCAGGTCGGACTGAAAAGAACACAACACACCCGCGTCTTTTCAAAACAAGCTTCGATCAAACGGGTGAAACGGGAGGCGAGCGGGGGCGGCGAGCGTGCCGGGGCGAGCAGGGGGCGCGGCGAGTCGCACCGCGGTTTAACATCTTTGGGCACATTTATTCCCTCTTTAAAGGAGTATATATCATATTGAGCTTTTTATCAAGTTCTTGTCATTGAGTCGAGCATTCATTTGACATTTTGTTATTGTAAAGCGCCAATATTGTCCGAAATCGGGTCCGTAGTAAGCAAGGACCATTGGACTTCCTGTTTAAAAAAAAAACGGCAGGAGTATAAGCCCGCCTCTCCCCCTTCACTGGCAATAAGCCCCGCCTCTTACAGCCGCACGCACCCACAATTAGCATTTGCGCGTCTGCATGTTCGATTAGCGGCCGGCGTCATCCGGAACGCGTCCGATAATCGCTGAGGGGCGGGGTTAAGGGCCAGTGGAAAAACGGGGGATTTTCTGAAACGGGATGAACTCGCGAACACGCACTGACTCGGTCAAAATACAACTTTGGGGAAGCCGACGGACGAGAGAGAAACGCAGTTGAAACGAGGTTAAACGTGCATTAAAAAGGGGGCGATTGCGCGGCGTGCGGCGCCTTTAACGCGCGCAAATGCTAAAACGCGCACTTTCCCTGACGTGCGCAGGGTGAACTGAGCCGTGGTAACCGCCGCAGGTTGTTTTTCCCCTCCTTTTCTCAGTGGTGCGCGCGTGACAGAAACACCTCGGAGGAGCGAAGGATGCGCTTCGCCTGACGACTCGGCCGCGAACCCCCGGCACTCGGCGCCGTTCTGTGCACTCGGGCGGTACAACCAGGGAGTAAAAGTGTGGACCATGAGGGTGGAGAGAGCCAAAGAGCAGCCTACGGAGCGACCGCAACGAGAGCAAGAGATTTGTGAATTTGTGAAATATTAAAAAGAATCAAACTTCAAAACAATAGGACAAAAACAGGACCATTTAAGATTAAAGCTTTTATTTACATGATACTTTTTATCATCAGTTTCATCACAGAGCTTAGAGTTACTACTACATAGGTAGAAAAACAAATCTAAAAGCTGTCTCACAGAATATCACCAAACGTTGAACAATCGAGATGTGCAAATGATTGACATCAAAGGAGCACGGTTTTAAAAACACTTTTACTGTTGTATTTTTTTTATGATTTCTATGGAATTGGAGATTGTAATAGACATTTCAATTTTTAATGAAAGCACATGCCAAGTGGTTGTTTTAGGTTTTACGGGTTTTACGGACCGGACAAATACTTATCAATCACAATAGTTAACAATTTAAATTCCATAGATAAATGACATACCCGGAACCACAAATGATACTTTTAGTGAAGCTTGAATACAATTTTAGGTGTTATTAAATATATATTACAAATGGTGGCTGTTTAAAAAAAAAAAAAGAAAAAAGAAAAAGTTCTAAATAAATAGATAACAAAAATACTGAGAGGTGTCTCTATATTTTTTATATTATTTTTTTTAAAAAAGATAAAATAGTTCAAAATAAATTGAAAACCGTGTCTCTTTTCTACGTAACTCGCCTGCTGTTCCAGGCTGAGCCGTGGCGGAGGATTACCGGCTGATTACGGGCTGATCACGGGCTAATGACACGCGTTAACGGTTCACTTCTGCCACTGTCCAGCCCCGTTAGAACCCGCACAATCACAGCTCACCGACTGTACGTTTTTCACCACGTCCCAGTGGTCGTGCGCGCTGCCGCTTGGTCTCGCACCAGTCGAACTCCGCCGCTTTCCCCCGGCTTCCGCTCCGGGGACGAGCGGCGGACGTGGCCGTTCTGCCTGGCCGGGGAAAGAGCGCTCCTTGGCGGCCACACCGCCCGCTCTGCGCCCGTAGTCCGAGGACGCAGAAGTGCCCGGAAACAGCGACGTAGCGACCACAATGGAAGCCAGCAAAGTGAAAATGGCCGCGGCCAACACACGAAGCTTCACGTCCATGTTTTTGGTCTTTTGTGGTGTATTTTTGGTTTTAAAGAGGTTTTTAGGCACATAATCCGCACAGATCCATCCCGTTCACGGGCTCTGTCCGCCGACCGCGCGCCGTATGTAGCTGCCACGCACGTTTCCGATTGGTTGTAATTCAGCAAAAGGGGCGGGACTTGCTTTAAAGTATGGCTTCTGATTGGCGCATGTTCAGTGTCAGTCAGTCATTGTAGTTGCGTTTTTGCTAACGGTGAATAATAAACCAAAATAAACCGCTATAAATGTGAAAAACTGAAATGTAAACATTATTATTGCTTCATTAATAAGCGCAATCAATTAATCAAATATGCAAGAAAATAAATGTGTCCCGTTTGCGTAAAGTTTAATAATTGTAACTTCCTGGTTGGACATGAGCACAAATAGTGTGATTCCACAGCCGTTACCAACGCAAAACCAGACTATAAACAAGAGAGCTCAAATCCATATAAATAACAGTTCTGATGTGACACCTCAGGTGAATACTGCCGTTGTGTCCTGGGGCAAGTTCTTAGAGTGCCTTGTAGGTAAAAGTGACTTTAACTGTCAGAAAAAGTGTAAACTGTTTTCAATGGCAGGTCGCACATTGATGACATCACAGAGGAATCTGCTTTACTTCTTGTCATTTTAAAGCTTTATTCATCAAATTTTCTTCAAACTAATTTAACGGGAGTGAAACTATAATAAATATTCACCACTGATTCTACACCACCAAACTACGTCAGAATTAGACTACGTCAGAATTAGACAGTCAGAATTAGACAGTAAAACCTTCATGTGGCCTTTAAAACCAGGGAAGCACAATACATCACAAAACTAGCTAATGCAGTAACAGATATTGAAAGAAACTAAATATTTCATATAAAATGAAGGTCCAGAAATGCAATAACATTTTAAAATATGATTTTCCTTATTAAAGCCCCAGTTTGTACATTTTAGACAAAAATACTTATTATTCTATATGTTTTAACGCACTGGAAAACTTGACCTGACTCCATGGAGACTGTTCTAAAGTACGATATTCAAGTAACATCACATTTCTACATAGATTAGCAGGAGACTAATACATTCATGCCAGTTTTAGTTTTGTAACAAATGATTGTGCCAAAAAGTACCAACATTCCCAAAACCGTTACCAAAACGGCCACAGACCCGCAGTGGCGTCTGCACTTTTCCTCGCGGTCCCGCGTCGCCAAACGTCACGATCCGTTGCAACGTGCGTCTCTGGGCCGAGCGCCACGCTAATCCCATCACCTCCAGCGGCGCCGGGACACGCAGGGGGATTAAAGCGGCGCAAGGCGTGGCCCGTGTCCCGTTTTGACCGCCTCCACACCGGGAGTGACCGGGGCGCGCCTCAAGACCGTCTGCGAACCGGATTTGGGAGCTTCAGGGACGAATATAAACCGTGAACCAAAAAGTGCGACGGGTTCAAATGTTCAGTTTAGATCTGCAGATGTGGTTGGAAAACTAGTCAGGATAATGGTGACTAAAATATACCACAATATGGATTTATGATTTATCTTTATGCAGTTAGATTAGTCACGTTTTTACCGTCGTCATGCCCAACAAGAACCACGCCGTACATTTACTTTCAGGGAAAATGTTTTATTCATGAATTCCTGAAGCACACGAAGCGTCGACATCATTGTGGACAAAAAAAAAAAATAATTAAAATTAAAAAATGCAGTTTACATACGTTTTCCTGCTCCGAAACCCTTCATTTTGGGTCAAAAACTCAACCCAAACAAAAGCAGCAACAAAAAACAGGAGAGAGAAACGGGCGGGGCCCCCCACAACCGGACGAAACACACCGACGTGATATTAGAGCAGTGAACGGCCAATGGATGTCAACGGATCTACTTTGAAGTATACTTTAGATATCTAAAACGCTGCTTAAAAAATATAAAACGTTATCCCAGAACAGCTCGTTTTTAGCTTTAGAATGTCACTTCCTGGTTGTAATTGATGACATCACACTGGGAAATCATCCAGCAAACACTGGGCCAAAACTTTATATGACAAATGAAAATATATGAGAGCAACTTTATTTTGTTGAATTAAATTTAGAATGTTAAATAGTTTATTTTGTGTAAAAATGTCTGGAATGATGTCACTTCCTGTAAGCATTTTCTCAACTTTCCTCTCACAAATACCTGCTCGATTGGTTTGAAACTATCATTTTATATGTTACAACAGATATAAACACACCAAATAAAGTCAAAAATAGAAAGCTGAAAACCTGTCGTATCGTCACTTTAAAAGCGCGGTCAAAATCTGCATTAAAGTTGCATTTAAAGTCGTTTTTTTTGGTCATTTTTTTCGGACTATAGCGCTTCTACTTCAAACTGCGCTAATCTGAATACGAAACTTTACTTCAGAAGGACAATTTGACCGTTTGTCGTTTCATGGGATAAAACTATATCCCAGTTTTAAGCGCGCGGCAAAAAAATGTGTTCAAAACGTTGATTTAGCGCGAAAAAATTTTTTTGGGGGGGGTTTTTGTCTTTTTTGGTCGTGCGTGGGAGCCCCGTCTGTCGAGGAGGAGCGAGGAGAGAAAGAGAAGGAGGAACTGGAAGAGAAGAGATGACCTGGCACAGCGTACAAACCCGGCAGCATCACGTTCACCATCAAACAGCATTAACCACCAAATCTGCTACTGCTACAACTGCGCCAACTCTGGGCCTAGTGCGAGAGATACACAAAGAGAGGTTAGAGTCAGGCAGCTAAAGCAAATGCAATGCTAACGGGCTAGCGGGCTGCGTTCACGGCACGGGGGCGAGGAGGAGCGGCGGCAGAACGGGGGGGGTGGGGGACAAAAAAACACAACTAAAAAACATGCGCAAAGTTGACAAGTACGAGCGGCACAAATTGCGTCTATTGTTAACGGAAGCTTTTATTTTTGCTCAACTTTATGCGGCAGAACGGACACTGACGTTTTCTCCCGCCTTAGCTAGCTTGGTTCGCTAACATTGCGGGGTGGTAAATGACACTTCAACTCGCCCCACAATTCATTTTCTCAATAAACGGACTCAGAAACATCATCATTCATTCAAGAGGATAAGAAACATCTCATTTCACAAGAGGAAAAATCTGTTTATCGACTTGATGTTCTGATTTTCTTTCCCGTTTAGTCAGTGTTTTTTTTAAAAGTCTGACGAGGAGAGAAACGTCACTGCCTAAAATTCTGAACGTCATGTCATCTGCGCAATGGTGGAGAAAAAAGTGCAATTTCACATTTTCATTTGTGCCGACGGAAGACTTCAAACTTTGTGCCCGTTTCTTCTTTCGATAACATTATAGATCAATGATAACCATAAATAAACGGGTCAAATAATCTATTGCAATTTTTACAGTGCTTCAAAATCGGTAAAATTCTGATTGTCCTGTGGTTCTCTGTCCCGTGAACACCAACCCGTTTTAATATCTCCCTGATTTGTTAATGTAGGATGCTGAACAAAAAAAACAAAATGGAACCATTAACGCCACGCTATTGGAAACACCTCTCCAAACACCACTAACATAAAACGTGCCTCCTGATGTCAACAATGGTAAAAATATTGAAAAATGAAAAAAAAGTTTAATTGACAAGACAAATGTTATATTCAATCAAAATAAAAATACGTAACACTTTGGTAGTTGATATTCTCTCAGACTTCCAACTACAGTTTTTTTTGGACAGAAGTTTGTTCTGAAGCAGAAATCAATAAAATTGCCTTTCTAGATCCGAGCTCCCAATAACCTTTCAGTCTGCGTTTGCAGTGGGAGAGGTGGGCTTAAGCTCGTGCGTAACCTGCGGGTCCGGCGAGCTCTGCGAAAGGAGCAAGAACAAACATCCAGTATGAGCGGGCCGCGGGACACGAGACGAGAAACCGCCAGAGACGGTGCAAAAGGTCAGAGGTCCCGAGCCTGAGGTCTACGGCAGGGCTGATGCTGGGCACGCTCCTCTGGGTCGTGTTACAGTCGGCGTGTTCAGACGAAAGTGGGTTTGCAGTGGCGGCTGTCCGGCCCCCTAGCGCCCAATGCCTTCGAAACCCGCCTATAGCGCCCAGATGCCTTCAGAACCCGCCCTAGCGCCCAATGCCTTCGAACCCCGCCCTAGCGCCCAACCCTTCGAAACACCGCCCCTAGCGCCCAATGCCTTCAAACCCGCCCCTAGGCGCCTCCCTATGCGCCTTCAGAACCCGCCCTAGCGCCCTATGCCTCCTACAATCGAACCCCGCCCTAGCCGCCCTATGCCTATCAAACCCGCCCCTAGCGCCCAATTCCTTCGAACCCGCGCCTAGCGGCCCAATGGCCTTCGAACCCGAGCGTCCTAGCGCCCCAATTGCCTCTCCAAACCGCCCGTGCCTAGCGCAATGCCTTCAAACCCGCACCCTAGGCCCGGGGCGGCCCCAAAATGTTGTTTTGGGGGGGGGCGCCCTTCCCCCCCCAAAAAACACAAAAAAAAAAAAAAAAAAAACCACCGGGGCCATCCCGTTTAAGCGCCCAATGCCTTCAAAACCCGCCCTAGCGCCCAATGCCTTTCAAACCCGCCCTACGCCCAATGCCTTCAAACCCGCCTTCAAACCCGCCTTCAAACCCGCCCTAGCGGCCCCCAAATGGCCTTCAAACCCGCCCCTAGCGCCCAAATTGCCTTCAAACCCGCCTTTCAAACCCGCCCCTAGCGCCCAATGCCTTGCGAAACCCGCCCTAGCGCCCCAATGCCTCTCGAACCCGCCTGAGCGGCCCACATGCCTTCGAACCCGCCGCTAGCGCCCATGCCTTCGACCCGCCCTAAGCGCCCCAATGCCTTCGAAAACCCGCCCTAGCGCCCCCAATGCCTTCGAACCCGCCTAGCGCCCAAAGCCTTCGGAACCCGCCCTGAGCCGCCCAAAATGCCCTACTCGAACCCGCACCTAGCGCCAATCGCCTTCGAACCCGCGGCCCTTTTAGCGGGCCCAATACGCCTTCGACAACCCGCCCCTGAGCCCAACTATGCCTGTTCAGAACCGCCCTAGCGCCAATATGCCTTGAACCCCGCCCATCAGGACCCCATGCTTCGAACGCCCGCCTCCTAGCGCCCACCATTGCCTTCGAACCCGCCCTTAAGCGGCCCATAGGCCTTCGAACCCGCCCTAGCGAGCCCATATGCCTTAACCCGCTAAGCCCGCCCCAATGCTAACACGCCCTGCAGCCAATGCCTTTCAACCCGCCACCTAGCGCCCCAATGCCGTTCAAACCCCCCCCATAGCGTCCCAATGCCTTCAAAACCGCCCTTAGCGCCCGGAGCCTTCAAACCGCCGTTCAACCGCGTAGCGCCCAATGGCCTGTCAACACCCGCCCTGTCCAAGACCTTCAACCGCGCCCGTGTACGTGCAGCCATGGCCTTCAATACGCCTTCCAAACTCCGACCCTAGCGCCCAATGCCTTCTCAACAACACCGCACGCTAGCGCCCAATGCCTTCAAACCCGCCCTAGCGACCCAATGCCTGTCAACCCCCTGCCCCCTGTCCGTCAACGCCGCCCTAGCGCCCAATATGCCTCTGCAAACCCCGCGCTAGCGCCCAATGGCCTTCAAACCCCTGACACCTACACTAGCGCCCAATGCCTTCAAACCCGCCCTAGCGCCCCAATCCCTTCAAAACACCCGCGCCCTAGCGGACCCACATGCCGTTCAAAACCCGGCCCCTAAGCGGCCCAACATGTCCTTCACAACCCTTTAACCCGGCATCTTTCATTCTACATGCCAGTCTTTGTAGCTCGTCGACCGTTCGCCTCTGCCCTTTGTGCCCTCATTGTTACTGCCCGTCTTATTGCCCCGTCATCTTGTTGTCCTACTTGGCCCCTCTTTAGGCCCAGTCGTCTTTTCTCGTCCCTTCATTTGCAGCCGCGGAGCGTAACCGGCCCCTGATAAGATCAGCGTCATGGTCGTGAGCACAACACCTGCGGACGTGTGACAGCGCAGCGCCCCTGTTGCTGCGGCCCCCTGATGAACGTACCTCACCACACCATCATCAGCCTCGCTGCTCACACCCTCTGCTCCAAACACCCGCGCCATCCGCACAGCCCGCACACAGCTCCGCACACAGCACCGGCCGGCGGGTCCCCTGGGCGGCGTCTGCCTTCTACCTGCTCTCTCGCCTCACACCACCACCCCTCGCTCTGCCGTCTCACTGGCTCCTCTCTCCACTCCTCCTCTGCTCCACTCCAGCCAGCCATGGCTGGAGGAAAAAATTCACAGCATTTAGCAAACCAGACACACCACCGCCTCCGCGCCGCACGCCGGGGGCCCTGTCCGCCCACTTTTACTCCTTGTGTGCGGTTTGAAGAAAAGTCGATTGATTGGGTCGTTAATGAATCGGGCGAGTCGCATCATTGCCTTGGCTGAACACTATCTTGCTTTCACAGGTTCTTTCTGCTACATGTGTTGACAGATTTCCATGGCGACGTCCGCGCTACCAAAAGTTCAATGAGATTAAACTTTCGAAACGAGACGCACTGCATCTGGACGTCAGAAAGCATCTGCCTTATTGAGAAGAACTACGACGACCATGTTCCGTGACTGAAGCATCTAAACGTCTAAAAGGACACTTCGGGACGCTAGGTCATGGTAATTACTTTTACTTGGCAACTGGTGCGTCAACGAGCCTCCTTTTTGTTTACGCTCTTTAAAAAAGGAGCTTTTGTTCACGTAAATCGAGTCCCATTCGTCTTTGCCCCCAGTTCAGAGACCGTAAAGCTTTAGGGTTCAAGAGATGAGAGAAGCCACGTCGATCACCTAGCTAGCGTGACGTCTGCTGTGAAAAGTGTTATAAACTCAACGCCAAGTGACGAATTAGGACGCTTGGAATGTCGAAGGCGGCGAAACGGTTGGGGCAAAAACGAACAAAACAAACAAAAAAAAAACGTTTTTTCCCCGACAAACTAAATCGGGCCAGCGCCTTCACCACTCTGGAAGGCGGACTTTGGCGACAACTGGAGTTCTACCGCCCGTTTTACAAACCCCCCTTGTGTGAAACGTGCTCTGGCTAACAGGCGTCGCGGGTCGCCTGAATACCTGGCTCAGTGGCGGCTTAAGGCTCGGTTCCTGTGTGCCACCGGGAGACTGGGCCGGCTCTTGGATGCTCGACCTGGACTTGGACCGGACTTGGAGCCTGCTGTTGGACGCCGGGGTCTGCGGGACTTGGACCTGCTCCTGGACTTGCTGCTGGGATTGGACTGGACCGGGACTTGCTGCGGGACTCTGTGGAGCGCGAGTAGGATCGGGACCTCGAGCGGCTGTAAGCGGCCGGAGCGGGACCTGGGAGCGGCTCCTGGCTGCGGAGCGGCTGCGTCTGCGGCGCCCCCTGCCTGTCTGACCGCGCTAGTGGAGAGAAAGAACAGTCCATTTGTCACGCGATGGCTAAAATACAGTCGCATTTGGAACATTTATACCCATTTATCCATTGCAAAGGCCTTAAAATATCAGAATTGAAAACGTTTATCCAACATAAACCGCTTTAAAATATTTCAGATGTTTTAATGGAACGGAGTTCTCCGAGTGCAAAAACACCGAGATTCATAAGAGCGAAAAAAAGACTGCGACGGGACATGAAAAAAAACATTTCACAGAACAAACCGAACCCGAGCCACATCCCGGCGGGACACGCTAGAGATTTTTGTTGGCAAGTGCGGCGACCATCTTGTGACTGTAAGTGTTGGAAATGGCCACGTAAAGTGACACAATGGAATATTTTGGTCCTGATAAAGCAGGAGCTGTCCACATCCGGTCGCAGTCAGGGACCTTTTCTCCTAAACTATAAAAATGTTGTATGCCAGCTCAGTGGCCGAGTGGAAAGCACTGTGCATCCATTGTGGGCACGTGATATGGCTCAGACAAAGTCAGAATTACACCAGAATAACAAACACATTCAGCTGCAGATGGAAACTTGTTCTGGAAGTATAATCTGGAGCAGAGAATTGTTTGAGATTCGTGTCTCTTTCGCTTTTCAAATAAAGACTAAAAACATGTCAAAGCAGAATTTAAAATCTACTCGACATGAATAAAACTACATTAAAAAGTTGTATTCCAATTCACGGAGACTGACATCCGGGTTGGAACTCACGTGACCCGTTGCTCGGTTGAAACACCGACCAAAGCCGAGGAATCCCTTTTACGGTAACTATGGAAACGTGAGCACTTGAGACGAAGGCATTTTCCAGATTCAAAGAGAGAATGCTTGGCTTTAAATTGATAATCGCTATAGAAACTAATACATCTTAATCTGAAGCCCGTGGAAAGGTCAGTTACCATGGCGACGGGCCCTCTAGTGTCCTTTTCGCCACCCTGCTAGCCTTAGCCACATTAGCTCACGCCGCGCACAAAGCAAACACACCCCCCACGTTTCCCCCTCACCTCCGGCTCCTGCGGCCGTATCCCCCTCCGGAGCGCCTCGGCGCGGACCCCCTGCTGCTGCGGCCGTACATCGGGTCCGGTGGGCGGCCGTAGCGCGCCATCTGCACCCGCAGCTCGCGCCCGTCCAGCAGCGCGCCGTCCATCGCGTCCATGGCGTCCTCCGCGTCGCGCTTTGTCGAAGAACCGCACGAAGGCGAAGCCGCGGCTCTCCTTCGTGTAGCGGTCCCGCGGGATGTACACGTCCCCCACGCGGCCGTACTTCTCGAAGACGCGGCGCAGGGTCTCCGGGAGGGTGCGGTACGTGAGGTTGTCCACTTTCAGCGAGGTCATTCCCTCCACGTCCGGCGGAGGCCTTCCGTAGCTCATGTTTGCGGCTCCTTAGCAACAAAAAACTACCACTTTGCCTCTTCGGTAACGGCTAGATCGACAGCCTTCAGATACCGGCACGATATTACACGCTGGACTTTGCACGAGGTGATCCGTTCTTTCGTGCGTTGAAGTCGGATTCAAGCCCAAAA
>BJKM01000238.1:50288-85288 GCA_015082035.1 Chaenogobius annularis
TTTTAGACCGCGGCGACTAATGAGTGTTTTAGTCGCCGGCGAGTCAGACGTGCACATTGTGACTTTTTAAACCGCTTGAACCCGTTTCCACCAGATCAAGGTTGAAATATGGCGAATAGAGAGGGAATATTTACAATGAAAGTGTTAGAGATGAAAAGTACTGCTCTTGAGTAAATATTGCTCTTAATTTACTTTAACGTGTGTACTTTGGACTGAAAATGAGGACGTACTTTCTGTGCGGTTGAGGTGTTACTTTTTGCACATTCGCGGGGTCGTTCTGCCTGAAGGTTCTGCGTGTAAGTCTGGGCTTTGAGCGAACACAAACTCATAGAAAGAGTTAAAAATCAGACTTGCTTTTCCCAACATTACCACATTTGACTCTTTAATAATCCAATACATGAGCAAAAGTAACATTCTAAATATGTAGATTTTATATAATACTTTCACTTTTAGTATTTGTTAGCTCCAGTATCTGTAATTGAGCCCTGTCTTTTCGTGAACAGTTGGAATCAGCCCAGATCCTGGTCCAGACCCTGGTCCAGACCCTGGTCCAGACCCTGGTCCAGACCCTGGTCCAGACCCTGGTCCAGATGCAGAGGATGAAAGTGCTTCTCGTTTCAGGGAATTACTTTGCCAACCACTTCATCATGGGCGGAGAGAAGTTCGACTCGACTCATCCGGAGGGCTATCTGTTTGGGGAGAACACCGACCTCAACTTCCTGGGCTCCAGACCCGTCGCTGTGAGTGACACGTGACACAACAGAAAAGCATCACCATGGAGACGAGCAGGTGCCATAGACTTAAAGACTCTATGGCCTCCGTCTCGCCTCTCGGGACACTTCAGGTTTATCATCTGGAAACTCTCTCTGAACGCGACTTTGACACCAAATACTTCACGCCACACAAATACTTCACGCCACACAAATACTTCACGCCACACAAATACTTCACGCCACACAAATACTTCACGCCACACAAATACTTCACGCTACACAAATACTTCGGTGTCACACAAATACTTCGGCGTCACACAAATACTTCGGCGTCACACAAATACTTCGGCGTCACACAAATACTTCGGCATCACACAAATACTTCAGCGTCACACAAATACTTCACGCCACACAAATACTTCGGCGTCACAGTTCGGGCACTTCACCTTTAGCTCCGCCCCAAACCACAATGGCAATCTTGTTCCGGTGTCGGGAATGGCCCTGGCGCCACCGGACCCGCTCTGTGCGCCACTCCGAGGTGAGTCCTCCACGAGATCGATCGCAGAAAGCTTTCGTCTGATTGGTCAAAGCGTCGTCGTCGTCGTCGACAACAACAGGGACGCGCCGAGAAATCAAATCCGGTCAGAGAAAAAGGGCTTCGTCCTCGTCCCCAAATACCACCAAGCGCTTTTGCTGTCCGCGCACGTTTCAACAGGCCGAAGTACGTCTGTGGGCGTCGCCGCGCGTGTTCAGGTCTGCGCTGCGCCGCGATTGGTCCGAGCCGAACACCGTGAGCCCGACCGGATGATGCTTAAGAGAAGGAGTCATCTGGAAGCGGCTGTTGTTGTGACGGGCGCAGCTGAAAACCGCGGAGATCGACGGACCAATTTATCGGTTGAATATCGGGTCAATATGGGCACTTTTTGGGCGTCGGCCATTGCGGGTACAGCTCTCGCAGAGGGGTACACTTTCTTTGGGCCGTCCTGCTGCCTAAAGTGATCGGCCATCGGTTTCTCTGGATTCTAAACAATCAGTATCGGCCCAAATCTGATGATCTCTATTTGTGATCCTCATGAGTTCACCCGCTCTGGGCCGCGCTTTAGCATTGCCACGGCAACAGTGGACATCAAACGTCCCTTCCGCCGCTTATAAAGGTTATTTTTTTGTTGCTGTAAATCCCTCCAATCTGTCTGATCCATTTTGATATTTCAGCTAAACGTACGCGGCCTCGGCTCCATCTGTGCCGTTACGTAACCGTGGTGAACCGGGACAATGCGGCTCGCGCTCGGGAAAAACAAACAAAAATAAACAAGTTCATTTAAGTGTCAATCAACCGTTTAAACCGGTCTTCGGCAACTGTTCGCGAGTCGCAAAAAGGACGTTTGGTCATTTCAGGTTTGTGCGGCCGTGAGACGTGGCTGAAAGTGACTAAAAGCGACGAAAACGTGACAAAAACAACAAAGATTTGACTAAAAGCGACAAAAACGTGACAAAAACAACAAAGATTTGACTTAAAGCAACAAAAACGTGACAAAAACAACAAAGATTTGACTAAAAGCAACAAAAATGTGACAAAAACAACAAAGATTTGACGTAAAGCGACAAAAACGTGACAAAAACAACAAAGATTTGACGTAAAGCGACAAAAACGTGACAAAAACAACAAGATTTGACTAAAAACGACAAAAACGTACAAAAACAACAAAGATTTGACTTAAAGCAACAAAAACGTGACAAAAACAACAAAGATTTGACTGAAAACGACAAAAAACGTGACAAAAACAACAAAGATTTGACTGAAAAAACGACAAAAACGTGACAAAAACAACAAAGATTTGACGTAAAAAACGACAAAAACGTGACAAAAACAACAAAGATTTGACTAAAAACGACAAAAACGTAACAAAAACAACAAAGATTTGACTTAAAGCAACAAAAACGTGACAAAAACAACAAAGATTTGACTAAAAGCAACAAAAAACGTGACAAAAACAACACAGATTTGACTAAAAGCGACGAAAAACGTGACAAAAACAACAAAGATTTGACTAAAAGCGACAAAAACGTGACAAAAACAACAAAGATTTACTTAAAGCAACAAAAAACGTGACAAAAACAACAAAGATTTGACTTAAAGCAACAAAAACGTGACAAAAACAACAAAGATTTGACTAAAAGCAACAAAAATGTGACAAAAACAACAAAGATTTGACTTAAAGCAACAAAAACGTGACAAAAACAACAAAGATTTGACTGAAAACGACAAAAAACGTAAACAAAAACAACAAAAATTTGACTTAAAGCAACAAAAACGTGACAAAAACAACAAAGATTTGACTGAAAACGACAAAAACGTGACAAAAACAACAAAGATTTGACGTGAAAACGACAAAAAACGTGACAAAAACAACAAAGATTTGACTAAAAACGACGACAAAAACGTAACAAAAAACAACAAAGACTTAAAGCAACAAAAACGTGACAAAAACAACAAAGATTTGACTAAAAACACAAAAATAACAAAAACGTGAACAAAAGATTTTTTTGACTTTAAAAGCAAACAAAAACGTGACAAAAACAACAAAGATTTGACTAAAAGCAACAAAACGTGACAAAAACAAAGATTTGACTAAAAGCAACAAAACGTGACAAAAACAACACAGATTTGACTAAAAGCGACGAAAAACGTGACAAAACAACAAAGATTTGACGTTAAACGACAAAAACGTGACAAAAACAACAAAGATTTGACTGAAAACGACAAAAAACGTGACAAAAACAACAAAGATTTGACGTAAAACGACAAAAAACGTGACAAAAACAACAAAGATTTGACTAAAAGCAACAAAAATGTGACAAAAACAACAAAGATTTGACTAAAAGCGACAAAAACGTGACAAAACAACAAGATTTGACTAAAAGTGACAAAAACGTGACAAAAACAACAAAGATTGACTTAAAGCAACAAAAAAGTGACAAAAACAACAAAATTTGACTAAAAGTGACAAAAACGTGACAAAAAATCCACAAAAATTTGACTTTAAGTGGCAAAAACATGACTGAATGATAGTTTTTAATCATGAGGCTTATTTCGAGAGATTCAATTCCGTGTTTGTGTGTGTGAGGGGCGTGGCTAAAGCGAGCGCGCACAGGAACAGTTTTGCCTCATGTCTTTCCCTTGTGTGCAAAGCCTCGACGCCGCGTTTGAACCTCTCTTTATGGAATCATGTCAGACGCATTACTGACCTGGAAACATCACATTTGGGCATCTTGACAACGCCACAAACAGGAAACAGGCTGTTGCTAACGCGCTTTGCTAGCTTTGTGTCGCTAAGGCTCGACATGTAAGTTAGCATCAGCGGAAACACGGCGCTTTAGCTCGAGATCGAGTCAGAGTTTGGAGTTTCTTTAGCCGAAGCCAGCATTCAAATATATATATATATATATATATATATATAATATTATATATATATATATATATATATACATGGAAAGCGGTCTTTTTACCGTCCAGTTATTTGGACAACTAGATTAAGATTGATTCCACGGCTTCAAGGGTCCGAGTCAACCTGAACCTGAAGCCCGTCTCGCGGCTTGTTTGCCCAGCCCCGTTCGGAGTTCCGCACAGAGAGAGCCTGTGTTAGAGTCCCCGGCGCTGACCACATCCTGCAGTCGGGAAAACACTGAAAGTCTGAGAAAACATTGACCCACAGAGAGTGAGAGGCAGAGCGGGGGTCTGGGGGGAGAAAAGGGGGGGAGATAAACAGAAAAGTGAGGGAAATGTCGGAAGAAAGAAGATACTTGGACAGAGAAGAGGGAAAGACAGAAACGTGATGGAGAGGAAACGAGAACGGAGAGGAGATCACGTGTCACTTTGGCCCCGCCCTGAATGGAAACACACTTTAACAGCACAAGTTCTACGCCGCATTTTGATGTACGCGCGTCTTCTCGCGAGCTGCGCTTTTAGCCATGTTTCCACTGGTCGTGAAATGTCCAAAGTGTACCGCGCTGGCCCGTTCAAGTGAGCCGAAGCGGGCACTTCCAAAGCGGTCCGGCTCGCTTTGGCTCCGGGTGTTAGCGACGGAGGAGCTAACACCCGGAGCGAGATGGTTGGACAAGGAAGAACTCGGACGAAGACGGCAAAAAGCAGAGAGAAACGCAAAAGAATCATTTGTCTCCAAACTCTGACTTGATCTCGAGCTAAAGCGCCGTGTTTCCACTCATGCTAACTCATACAAAGCTAGCAAAGCACGTTAGCAACAGCTGTTTCCTGTTTGTCCAAATGTGATGTTTCCAGGTCAGAATGCGTCTGACATGATTCCATAAAGAGAGGTTCAAACGCGGCGTCGAGGCTTTGCACACAGGGCAAAGACATGAGGCAAAACTGTTCCTGTGCACGCTCGCTTTAGCCACGCCCCTCACAAAGTCAGTCAAATCATTCAGTCACGCTTTTGACGCTTTTAGTTACATTTTTGTTGCATTTGTATTAATTTTTGTCCCGTTTTTTGTTGCTTATAGTCATGTTTTTGTTGCTTTTTGTCCTTTTTTGGTCGATATTAGTCCCGTTTTTGGAACTTTTTGTCCCATTTTTGTTCATTTTAGTCTTGTTTTTGTCGCTACTAAGCCATTTTTGTCGCTTTTTGTCACTTTTTAAAAGTTTTTGTCACGTTTTTGTTGCTTATAATCACGTTTTTGTTGCTTGTAGTCCCGTTTTTTGTTGCTTTTTGTTACTTTTTTTTTGTTTTTGTCACACTTTTGTTGCTTTTGATCCGCTTTTTGTTGCTTCGATCATTTCTAGCCAAGTCTCACAGCCACACAAACCGTCGTTTTGCGACTCTCTCAGCTCAGGTGCGATTTCGATTTTGATCGAAGGAAACATCTGTCCCGTTCGGGTGACGCCGGTCGCTCACGCAGAGATGAAGCTGCATTCTGCCATCGGGAGAAACGTCCCGAAGCGCAAAAAAAAAAAAAAAAACCCCTGCAGTCTGGACTCGGGTTGATCCCGGTCTTGACCCTGTCGGTTCTGTCAGCTTCTTTGCTCCGCTGACGTCTGCTGAGGTTTGAATAAAAAGTGCTCGTCTCACGTTTTTCCACAGCCGGACCTCCAGAACGTCCAGCGGGGAATCAGGGCCCGGACAGAGGACGGGGATCAGGGCCAGGACAGAGGACGGGGGATCAGGGCCCGGACAGAGGACGGGGGATCAGGGCCAAGACAGAGGACGGGGATCAGGGCCCGGACAGAGGACGGGGGATCAGGCCCGGACAGAGGACGGGGATCAGGGCCAAGACAAGGACGGGGGATCAGGGCCAGGACAGAGGACGGGGGATCAGGCCCGGACAGAGGACGGGGATCAGGGCCAGGACAGAGGACGGGGGATCAGGGCCAGGACAGAGGACGGGGGATCAGGGCCCGGACAGAGGACGGGGGATCAGGGCCCGGACAGAGGACGGGGGATCAGGCCCGGACAGAGACGGGGATCAGGCCCGGACAGAGGACGGGGGATCAGGGCCCGGACAGAGGACGGGGAACGGGTCGATGAGGCCCGGTTTAGTCCTACGAATATGCAGACAGCACGTTGTGGATTATAGTGCGGCGGGGATTTTCGTTTTATTATAATGAGTAAACGTTTGCAACACAAGATGAAGCACAGACGAGACTAAACCAGGACACGAAACGAGAACCAAAATGAGACTCAACCAGGACTAATCGTTGGCGTTTTCTCCTTTTCAGTTCCCGTACGCTGCTCCTCCTCCTCACGAACCTGTGAAGACTTTGAGAAGTCTGATCAACATCAGGAAGGACACTCTCAGGCTCGTGCGGTAAGTCCTCCCCTTCGGCCCGGGATGAGTCCGGTTTGGATCCTAAACGCCTGCACTTTCACGCCTTCAGATGCAACGAGGAGCTGAAGCTGCCGGGCGACGAGGCGACCAATCAGAGCAGAGCTTGCTACAACGTGGAGTTCACCTTCGACTCGGACACTCAGGTCGCCATCACCATCTACTACCAGGCCACGGAGGAGTTCCACGGAGGAGTTCCACTGTGAGTTCTGGGCCGAGGCTGTGTGGGGATGTAATATGAGTTACCCGTTACTTCTCCATGAAAGTAACTGCGTTTGTAACTAAGTATAAAGTGACGATTAAAGTACAAGCAAAGCCTCCACACACAGCTGTTTGTTCAAGGTAAAAAAATAAAAATAAATGGCTTTATTCTGCCGTATTTAGCTTGAAAATCGCCAAAACCAGCGTTCGTTATGAGCTGTCACCTTTAAAGCGCCCCCTACAGGTCGGACGACTCATTGACCTAAAAAGCAGTAAAGTTTTATGAATCTAAAATGTAACAAAAAAATATTTACATATTTTTAATCCAAGAATAGCACATTTTTTAGGTTTATAATTTCACTTCCTGATTGTAATTGATGACATCACAGTAGGAAATTACCCAGCAACCACTGGGGCAAAACTCAGCTAATGTCACAATTATTTTCAAAAAAGTCAACAAAGTTGTTTCTTTTGTGTAAATTCTGCATAAACTTTGACTGGAATGCGTGTTCCTGCTGTGATGTCACTTCCTGTCCCCCCCTCCTCCTACTGGACAGACGGCTCCTCCCCCCCTCCTTCTACTGGACAGACGGCTGCCTCCCCTCCCCTACAAACGGCTTCCTCCCCTCCCCTACAAACGGCTCCTCCCCTCCTCCCTACTGGACAAACGGCTCCTCCCTCCCTCACAAACGGCTCCTCCCCTCCCTCTACTGAACAAACGGCTCCTCCCTCCTCCTACTGGACAAACGGCTCCTCCCCTCCTCCTACTGGACAAACGGCTCCTCCCCTCCTTCTACTGGACAACGGGTCCTCCCCTCCTCTACTGGAAACGGCTCCTCCCCTCCCCTACAAACGGCTCCTCCCCTCCTCCTACTGGACAAACGGCTCCTCCCCTCCTCCTACTGGACAAACGGCTCCTCCCCCTCCTCCTACTGGACAAACGGCTCCTCCCCTCCCCTACAAACGGCTCCTCCCCTCCTTCTACTGGACAAACGGCTCCCCCCCTCCTTCTACTGGACAAACGGCTCCTCCTCTCCCCTACAAACGGCTCCTCCCCTCCCCTACAAACGGCTCCTCCCCTCCTTCTACTGGACAAACGGCCTCCCCCCCTCCTCCTACTGGACAAACGGCTCCTCCTCTCCCCTACAAACGGCTCCTCCCCTCCTACTGGACAAACGGCTCCTCCTCTCCCCTACAAACGGCTCCTCCCCTCCTACTGGACAAACGGCTCCTCCCCTCCCCTCCTACAGGACTAAACGGCTCATAAAAGATTAGGGAGCTCCAACCAATGTGACTTTGGTTTCTGTGGCAACTTATTTTTTTGGTCACGCAGTGTATTTTATAGTCAAGGATTATGAATTGGATTTAAACTGAACCGTTTGTGCAGAACAATGAGCAGAACCGGATGGTTCCTCACACTTTGAGCGAGATCCCTGTGCAGATTGTGATTTGATTTATAATGAGAACTTTTATGGCGACGTTTGATCTTTCTCTGTTTCATCTGATTTTGACTTTTAAATGCTCTTCTGTCCCGCCTCAGATACCTGCCCCAGGACGCGGCGCTTCAGTCGGAGACGGTTCATTTCAAGCGGGGCGTTTCGCAGCAGTTCTGTTTGCCGTCGCACTCCGTCAACCTGAGCGAGTGGGCCGACGAAGAGGTACGAGACCCTGGCACGCCAACGGCACGCCAACGGCACGCCAACGGCACGCCAACGGCACGCCAACGCCTCAGGTCCGTCTGTTTCCATCATATTAACTCTCCTTTCACGTCCGTTCCCTCTGCAGCTGGCGTTCGACGTGGACAAAGAGGTTTTCCCGATGGTCGTGCAGGCCGTGGTCGACGAGGGAGAAGGCGAGTCGCTGTCAGAAATGTCGATTCTTTTTTTTAAATGTTGTGTTGTTTTGTTTGATCTGATGTCTAATGTTCGCTTCACAGAACACATGGGCCACTCTCATATCCTGCTGGCCACATTCGAAAAGGTAACGACTCTCACGCTAACAGGAGACGTTTCGGAAAAGCTTTTGGACCTCGGCAGGAAAAGAAACCAAACTTTGCTCTCTAATATCGTTTAAAGGACACATATTATCCAACATGTACTTTTTTTGTTTTGTTTAAAGCTTTTAATCATGTTCTCGTATTGTTCCGTCGTCAACACGCGGCTGGAGTTGCATTTAGCTTCATTCGCGCTCGTTTCATTAGTCCTGTTCACGAGCTCGTCTTTCTCTGAGCCTCACGAAAACACACCGTTTCAAATCGCACACGTTCGCTAGGCTAAGAGGTCTCGTTCTGAGCGTTTTTTTTTCCCCTCGACTCAAAAACGCCTTCATCGCAACCGCGTGCTCACATTAGCATGTCGAGGCGAGCTAGCTTCGGTTTGTTTCTACCCCGTTTGGTAATTCCCTGTGCTGCCAGCGGATGGGGCGCAAACGTCAAATCCGGACGAGGGAACGCTGAGAGAAAGGTTTTCAGTACAAAGGTTATTTATAGTTCTAAAACACGCGAGGCCAAAGTAAAAGGCAGAGTTTAAAGGACAAGAACCAGACAAACGATGCAGAATATGTGTCCTTTAAGTGTTTGTTTTGTGTGTTGTGTGTTGTGTTTTGTGTCCGCAGCACATGGACGGCAGTTACTGTGTGAAACCTCTCAAACAGAAACAAGTGGTGAGTTCCTCCTTCACAGTCAAGAAAAAGTCAAGAAAAAGACAGCTATAAGTCGCATGTTCGGGACTTAGCATAACATAATACGTATGCTAACGCGACGCGACATGACACACAGACAGCGAACTGTCCTAAGTGTCTGGGATGAACACGTATTCAGAGGTGCACAAGCCTAGAGCGCCCTCTTGCTGTTGTCAGTGTGAAAATAACACGCTTAATACTATAAGTTGGCCAAACTGCGATTTACAGTACTGAAAATACGGTCCTTTAGTTTTGCTGGATCAGTATTGTAGGATTAACTTTTTAAATGTGTTCAACTCTCTGCTCCGCGGCAGGTGGACGGCGTGAGTTACCTCCTTCAGGAGATCTACGGCATCGAGAACAAATACAACAGCCAAGAATCAAAGGTGGGACTGAAACCATCCGCGAAGAAACCGGACGCGCCGACGCCTTTGTCGATAATGGTGTCGATACTGGGGCGTGTTACGGATAGGGTATCGATTCCCTGTCTTCCGATACTGATTCCGCACTCCGATGATCCGTTTTGAGAACACAAGCCACAATATTAATCACACACAAAAACATTGTACGTGGTCAAATATAAAAACGAGCCAGGGTTTCTCAGGAGAGTTATCTTCGGGTCGTTACAAGGCTGCTTTTACACTCAGAGGCAGCAGGGGGCGATGACGGAGTCGTAAAACGCCCTGAAAATACACATTTAAACCATCACAGGGACAGGGAAGATGTTCAACAAGGTGAGAATGTTCCTCAGGTGTGCTTTAACTCCTCTCTCTTTGTGTCCGCAGGTGTCAGAGGACGAGATCAGCGACAACAGCGCCGAGTGTGTGGTTTGCCTCTCCGACGTCCGAGACACGCTGATCCTTCCCTGTCGACACCTGTGTCTGTGCAACGCCTGCGCCGACACGCTCCGTTACCAGGCCAACTGCTGCCCCATCTGCAGGCTGCGTAAGGAACTGCGGAAGTGTGTCGGCGGTGTTCAGACCGCGGCTCTTTGCTCTTTGAATGTTCAGAATGACAGAACAGAGCGGCGACTGGAGGCAACATGAAGTCACATGTTCAGGGATGAACTGACATCAAACCTAAAGACTAACGAGTTTATGAAACAACTTAAAATAATAACAATTGACTCTTTGTTGGGTAGAAATGTCAGTTAGTTTGCGTTTCTAATACAAGGAATGGAAACATGGTGATTTCTAGCCTTAAAGTTGTATTTGAGCTTCACAAAAATGATATAAAATAGTGTAAAATATGTAATCTATATCATTAGATAAAAAAAGCACTATTGTTTCAGTATTTGTCGGTTAAATCCCAAAAATTGGATTTTGCCTTTATAAAAAGGTTTACGGTCTGTCATTATCTCCTTCTAAATAAAATAAATGAAATAAAATCCAGTGTTTGAAGCAGCTCTGATGTCATTCACATGAGTACTTTTACTTTGACAAAACCTGGACTCCATTCCGTAATCTAGAATGTTTGAATGTTTTGCTTACCCTCTTTTAAAGGGTCTTGTAGAGTGTTGTCGGGGTTGAATCTGTCTGGAAACATGAGGCCTGGAGGTTTTCTGACGTAGAGACAGAGGATTTGTGTGGGAGGAGCAGAGGATGTGATGCATGTTTGTGCCTGTGTGTGGCAGCGTTCAGAGCCCTGCTGCAGATCAGAGCCATGAGGAAGAAGCTGAGTCCAGTCACTCCCACGAGCTTCAACGCCGTCATCACCTCCCAGACCTCCGACTCCGAGGACACTTCGGTGCGTGTCGGAACCAATCTTCACTTTTACAGTATTTCAAAAAAAAAAAAAAAAAAAAAAAAAAAAGTGATGGAAAATTGTTTGTTTTCTCAAAATTGTCACAAAATATTTTACAGTTGGATCCAAAAATAAAAACTCCAAAACGCGTCAAGCTAATAGTGGCGATGGGCGGATCAATACCAACATACTAATACTGACTGGGAAAAGTATTAATACTACTTTTTCCCCCCTTTTTTTATATTTTTTCGATCAGTTTTATGGAAGATAATTTGTTTGATCAGATTTCGATGTTTAAATGCCTGCGACTTTTTTCACTTTTTGTTTTTCTCAATTTCAATTTTTTTTTTTTATCAAATAAAAATCACCTTTTAAATATTTGTTGCACACTTTTGTTTTCAGACCCTCAAATTCAGACTTTTCGCTGCAAACGTTCCACTTTTTGAGGGTTTGAAACTCTTTCTTTTGATGTATTTGTTTTTCACTTTTTTAAACTGAGATAAAACTGGAACACGTTCTTTCAGGGTTTAAATTCAGAGTCAAGATTCAAACTCCGATGGCACAAACTGTCTTCCGTACCGTTCGAGCCCGGCTCAAAAGAAACATTATGCAATAAATGATCATTGTAGGCTGTATTTGACACCAGATTTTCCCCCCCTCCAGGCGTCGGAGCACATTCCCCCCGGTTACGAGGCTGTTTCCCTGCTGGAGGCGCTGAACGGGCCCCTGAGCTCGTCCTCTGGGGCTCCGGGGCTGCACTGTGGAACCAGCCAGGCCCCGGCCGCTCTGCCCCCCTACAACAGTGAGCCTCAGCTGGGCTCGGGACGGTCGCACTCGCCCCCGGATCACAGCACCTCCAGCCAGGGGCCCAAACTCAAGAAGAGCGCCTCCAAGTGAGCACCAGGGAGCTTGATTAGGGGTTTACCGGGGTGTAGCTTTGGGGTTAACCCTGGTTTTTACGGCAAAGCTGCTCTGAGACTCCGCCCCGTTCTCTGAGACTCCGCCCCCTGCTCTGAGACTCCGCCGCCTTCTCTGAGACTCCGCCCCCTACTCTGAGACTCCGCCCCTTGCTCTGAGACTCCGCCCCCTGCTCTGAGACTCCGCCCCCTGCTCTGAGACTCCGCCCTGCTCTGTGGTCCTGGTTTCGTCTTACATTTCCCGCGTAAAGCCTGTGATCTACCGCGCATGAAAGCAAATTGGCGTGTTGGGCAGGATCCTGTTTCAGTCCGTTTTCAATCTGAAACTTTGTTGTCGTTTGTCCGGTTTCAGGTCCCTTTCCCAGAATTCCTCGGTGCTGCACGAGGAAGACGAGAAGAGCTCCGAGTCCGAGAACGGACCACACAAGACGGGCGCCAGTCAGAGAGAGGTGGGTTCACTTTAAGGAGAAACCCTTCCAGGACTGACGTGTTTAGAACGTCTGCGCTAGGAGCCTGGTACTCACGTAAACGTTCTGTCTCATTCATTTTCATTCCGGTGTTTGCAGACAGCAGGGACCGGCTGTTGTTTGTTACATTTGAGTCAATATCAAACTTCCAGCTCAAAAGTCTAAAGTTCACTCATTTAGGTTGGATTTGTGGAATGAAAGAACTGAAACAAACATGTCATCATCAAACTGTTTATGGTTTGTGTGTTTATTTTTGGTGCAACTAATTAATCAGAATAATCATGACTAGTCGACTGTAAAAAAAAGTATTGTAGTCATATTTTGATAATCGTTCATTAGTTGCAGCCCCTATCAACACAATGTAAGATTTAAGAAATGTTTAGTATGCGGTTGTTAGCTTTTATGCTAATTGCTAATGTCAATAAACTTGGCTAAATGCTGCTACACGTTGTAATGTTACTTAACTCCGCTCTAGTGTTACACACGTGCGCTCGAGTGGTTTTCAGTCACCAAAACAGCTTTGGTTTTTCATAGTTGTTATGACAACGCTAACTCCCCCATTGAAAACGCATTACAGCTAATGTACGGAACACTGGAACACGCCTCTATAATTCTTACTACTACTGCTGCTCCTGCTGCCTCTACTACCACTGCTACTACTATACCACTACATCTGACACACATGTTGTTGTTTCAGAACGGTGCGACTCCAGACAGTGAGAATGTGACGTTGTCTTCCTCTGGGGCCATAGACCAGTCGAGCTGCACTGGGACTCCGCTGTCCTCCACCATCACCTCTCCTGAAGGTACACAACATTAAAGCTTCTCAATGTGTCACCGTCGGAAGGTACACAACGTTAAAGCTTCAAAATGCTTCACCGCCGAAGGTACACAACGTTAAAGCTTCACAATGCGTCGTCGTAGGTACACAACATTAAAGGTTCACAATGCTTCAACGCCGAAGGTACACAACGTTAAAGCTTCACAATGTGTCGCCGCCGAAGGTACACAACGTTAAAGCTTCACAATGTGTCGCTGCCAAAGGTACACAACGTTAACGCTTCGCAATGCGTCGCCGTTGAAGGTACACAACGTTAAAGCTTCACAACGTGTCGGCGTCAAAGGTACACAACGTTAAAGCTTCACAATGCGTCGCCGTCAAAGGTACACAACGTTAAAGCTTCACAATGCGTCGCCGTCAAAGGTACACAACGTTAACGCTTCACAATGCGTCGTCGTAGGTACACAACGTTAACGCTTTAAAATGTGTCACTGTCGAAGCAAAAACAGCTCAGTCTGAGTTGGTGCAATGGGCCCTTTTCACGAAACCGAGCGGCTAGTTCCTGTCACATTAGAAAGGCGCCGCTCCACTTCCTGCTCCGCTCATTCCTTATGGGGAATTAGCCGAGTCTCACTAACATAAATCAATAATGAATGAAGACAAAGCGGAGAGCGAGTTCCAGATGGATAATCACGTGTTCAGACCTTTACGTCCCGTGTAAATACTTCACCCGGAGACATCCATGCGTTTATGAAAGTCAGTGCGCATCAGAGCCCAAAATGGAATGCTGCGTCGGTCATGGGGGTCCTGAGTCATGGCCGGACGGTGAGATTTGTCCGTAGTCACGCTCCGATACTGAGCCGGAGCTGCGGAGGTTTGAGGCTCATGAATAAATGATGACTCCGCAGCGCCACAGCCTCAGAACGCCACTCGCTGTTTGTTCGGGCCAATAACGCGGACGTGTCTCGTTTGTCTCGAGAGAATGTTTCTGCTGCGCACAACTGTTACAACTGCGTCGCATTTATTATTCCAGACGTGTTCCAAATGTTTAGTTCGTCGCCAAAAAATCGCCCGCAGTCGGTGATGTCAGGATTTATGCCGAATGTGATGCTTAATGTTCAGTGGGTGAACTCTCCTGCCGTTTCACAATATTTGTTTTGGTTTAGTGTATAATGGTGCGTGACGCTCTAGAAAGTACACATTATTTTAGAGTAAAGCTCTGTGTTTGATTTGTTTGTATTTTTAGCAAAAAAAGGTGATTATTCAGGTCGCAATATAATCGTAACAACCAAAGAAAATAATAATTGTGACAATTTTAGAAGCAAAATTCATTTTTTTGTTTTGTTATTATCTTTATTTGTGACTGTTTTTGTCACATTTAACTTCATTCTGTCATTCAGAAAGATAGATTTCCTAAAGCCGGTCACAAAGTAGTACATTGAAGTACTTTGTCTTGTCCACCTTTTTTTTGGTATCCTGTTGTTGTTGTTGTTGTTGTTGTTGTTGTTGTTGTTGTTTCATTATATTGTTTTATCCTTTTCCATCTTTACTTATTTCAACAAAAGGACGTAACGATGATCACTGGTGTTTTTGATGTTTGATGTGACTCGAGAAATGGTTTGTCACCGAGATGCTGAATACAAATAAATAAATACATAAATAAATAAAAATGAATAATAATAATCGTTAAATCGAGATTTGTTTTCTCACAATATTTTTGTATTGATTACATTTTAATTTTTTTTTTTTTAAATTTTTAGAAATTTAACACAAAAAAGAACAAAAAACAAGAAACAAAAGACACTAAATAATTAATAATTAATATAATATAATTAAATAATCACTAATAATAATAATAATAATCAATAATAATACATAATAATTAATAATATTATAATAATGCACAGCATTTGATAAAACATAAATAAATTAGTCGCGTCTCGCCAAAGCTAATAAAATTGTGTCCATTTTCTCACCAGTAACTCTTAACTTTAAACCTGTATCCCTCCGTGACATCCTTGACGCTCGGCGCGGTTACTTTTCAGTACTTCAGTTGTAAAACGTGCCCCCCCCCAAACCCCCCGGCCCCCGCCTCCACCCCTCCTCCTGTTCGTGTCCAGAGCCGGTGAGCTGCAGCCTGGCCCAGTCCGTCATAGTCCATGGCTCGTCGCAGCTCGCAGCCACTCGCACATCAGCACCGACACGCTCTCGTCCATGTCGGGCTCGTACCTCGCCGGCCCCGACCCGGAGGCGGCGCTGGACGAGGGCCCGAGGAGCCCCACGACGCACACCATGGACAGCGAGCGCGGGCCGTCGCCAGTAGGACGACGGTGAGTCCGTGAGTCTGGATTACTTTGGCATTTCACAGTGTCAGGCTTAGAACCATGGAAACACCACGTCAACAAACCGCTGGGACCGCACACTGCAGATTTGTTAACAGAACTCACAACTATTAGTTCATTTACTAGCATTTATTTTAATATTGATTTGATTTGGTGTGTATTGTTGTACACCTATAAATGATAGTTTCTTGCACCAATCGAGTTGCTGTTTGTGGAGAAAAGTTAACCTAAAAACCTGTCAGGCGACCACCATGACAAGAGACGTGACAAGTTTATTGCAGAATTTACACAAAAGAAACAACTTTTTTTTGACCTCTCTAAACATGAATTCAACAAAATAAAGTCACTCTTACGTATTTATATTCAAATAAATAAATCTGTGGACATTAGATGAGTTTTGGCCAGTCGTTTGCTGGGCTAGTGATGTCATCAGTTACAAAACAGGAAGTGAAATTATAAACTCTTTCTTTAATGTTTAATTTTGTTTCTTTCCTGTTTCTCTAACTTGTGACTTTTCCAAAGAAAATAAAGTTGAATGTGGACAAAAACAGCCAGAATTAAATAACGTTCTTGACATTTAGGTCAATGCTATTGGGATTATATACTGTATATAGAACAAAAAATACTTAATTTTTTGCTCCTAAAATTCTCAGACATTATAATTTTTTGGACAAACTGAATAATACGACAGAATAATTAACCTGATAAATCCATTGTTTTTTTCTTTTTTTTTGACGTCATTTATGTCTGAAAATCTCAAATTTTCATAATTTAATTTGATGTTTACACTACAAAAAATTTAATCATAGAAAACAAAAACATATATATTTTTCTTTTAAAAATATGTTGTATTCAGTCATTTTTTTTCTAAGCTAATTTTACACTTAATAAGGTTGATGAGGTCTAGGTTTTGGACTTTAACATTTTTATTATCTTTAATTGTAAAAGCATCTCTATTATTATTATTATTATTATTATTATTATTATTTTTATTATCATTTATTATTATATTATTTATTTTATTATTATTTTTTTTTTTTTATTATATATTATTATATTATTATTATTATTATTATTTATTATTGTATTTATTTTGTGATTATTTTATTTGAAACACATTTATTTGTCAGTGGAGTAAGATTTTTTTATTGAATATTCTTACTTTTTTTCTTCTTTTTTTTTTTTATCTTTTTGACAAAACCCACAAAAACACATATTTTCTTCTTCTTTTTTGACTTTTCTTTCCCAGGATTTTCCCGTTGAACCGGAGCATAATTACTCTTTAGCCGTCGTCGAGGAGCAGGATTCAGAGGTGGGTCAAAATTTAAGTGAAAAACCCCCCAAAATTGGACTCAAAATATCAGAAAACTCGGGTCTGGACATGTCACACAAGCTGCAGGAGTTCATTCAGAACCATTCACATGGAGTTGGTTCTGTTGCCGTGGCAGCATTTCCTCATTCTTTCTCCTTTCTTCTCAGGGAAACGATGTGACCGAAGAAGACTGCTCCTCGAACTCAAACGGCAAAGGTAACTCTCCTCCAGATCTGGACCATTTTCATGCAAATACAAGACGCCGTGCACTGTCCACTAGAGGGCAGACTAAACATCCACTCCGACCAGTTGCCAGGCTCTTATTGAATTTTTTAAAAAAACGCACTGGTCCCGCCTCTCGTACTGAAAAAATACATTTACAACAATCAGCAAAAACAATTCAACAATGTAAATAAACCATGAATAATCTCTATATTATACAAGTGTTACAATACAAACTGGTGCGCCATAACGCCATGAAGTCGATAGACCATGAAGTCGATAGACCATGAAGTTGATAGACCATGAAGTCGATAGTCCATGAAGTCGATAGTCCATGAAGTCGATAGACCATGAAGTCGATAGACCATGAAGTCGATAGACCATGAAGTCGATGGTCCATGAAGTCGATAGTCCAACTTTTAAACACATTCGACGACACTGTTCAGTAAAACAAAGAGGATACGATTATATTTAAGATTTTACCAAACATTTTGCCTTTTTTTCTACAAATTAGGCCATTTTGGTGACGTTCATAGTGTCACTTCCTGGTTTGACACGACTGTTACTTAGCAACCAGATTGTAAACAAGGGCCAAAGTGCAGTCAAATCATACGATAGTTATGATTACACCTGACGACATGTTTATTTTGACAGTTTGAACCGTCACCAAAAACGTTTCTCTGCATTTTTGATGGAACGGCGCTTTTCGATGACATCACAGCGGGATTCTGCTCGACTTCCTGTCACTTTCAACTGCTGTCGAATTCCCTTCACAAAATGCCACTCGGCCGACGTTAAAAAAAAAAAAAAAAAAACGTGATAATTGTTTCCCACGGGGGACAAAAACGCACCCAAACGGCGCCAGAATTAGAAAACCACGAGAACCAGAAACATGGACTTTAACGTGCCAGTGCGCCCAAAACGAAACATCGCCCTCTGCAGGAGATTTGAGGCCGGCACATCGCTCTGCCTCTGCATTAACGTTTGGATAGTACTCATTCCCTCGCTCACGATCTCTTGCCTTATGCATGTTTTCCCCCTCGTTTTGAACGCCTCGGCTGCTTACAAACTCCTCCCCTTTCCTGTCGCCCGCTGAACCAGCACGCCCCGTTGTGCGCCGCTGGCTGGGGGCCCGGCGGCTGTGGGCCCGGCGGCTGTGGGGGGATGCTGCGTTACGTTCACGACACTGAAGCATTTGGCCCGTTTCCGAAGCGTTCCGTTCATTTGTGCCCACAGAGGAGACGCTGAACTCTGTGCCCGCGGCGTCTCGCTGGCGATGGGCCCCCGTGACCCGCTTTACCCGAGCGGTAAAGCCGGGGTCAGTTCGCGGCGCGGACGCAGCAAAAAGGAAATGGAGTTCGAAGCTTTGTTTCTGAAGAGAGAGCGGCGCCTTTTTCATGCTTTTGAAAGGTCATGTTTTTTTAAGGATCGTCCCGATAATTACAACACGGACCTATTGTTCAGTGCACAATGGGGCAAAACAGCAAGAGCTTTTGTGACTTATTTAAGATACTAAAACAGCTTTATTCTGCTCTTTGTTTATCGCCGCTCGTGTTTTGGTGTCGCTGGAATAATGCAGTTGGAATGTGATTGTTTATTGGAATATTTTTGCGCTTTATTGTGACCGGCGTAATATCTCGTTAGTGTTTCCAGCTTTGAGGAGACCGTGGACGTGATCGTGCTCACGTTTGCCTCTGGAGCTGAGCGGGGGCGGGGCCTGCTTAGCGCTTGGACAAGAGACACTTGGAAAGGCGGGTCAAGAGGTCGCTGGTTTCATTTCTTTGTGGGCAGTAATTAACGTTCTAACGATGTAAATGAGTGTCTTTGCAGATGGTAATGAACCTGAACGTGAAAGGTCGACGTCAGTATCTCTCCGCTGACGCACATTTACATCACCATGACGTTTGAAAAAAAAAAAGAACAGAAATAATACTTTTAATGCCACTTTTTGTCATTTGATTTTTTTAAGATTGAAATGTGGCGCCCCCCTCAGTGTCGGGGCCCCCAGTGCGCCGCGCGCCGTCTGTGTGTGAATGTGTGTGAGAGTCTGCAGACTGGAGTGTGGAGTGAGTGAATGAATGAATGAAGCAAATTAAACATTAAACGATTGATTAACAAATGAATTAATGTTTCTTAGGGTCAAATCAGGAACATTTACTGTTCTACTCTCACTGCACAGGTTCACTCACGCACACACGGAGCTCGACCGCCTGACGACACGTTCTCATCGACTTTTCGGAGCATTAAAGACTTAAAGGACACGTTCCACATGATGCGTCTGGTTCTTGTCCTTTAAACTTGCTCTTTCACTTCGGCGTCTCGTGTTTTTGTTCTTAAAATAACGTTTTGCACTGAAAACCACGTGACTTTCTCTCAGTCAGGCGTTCCCTCGTCAGGATCTGGTGTTAGCGCTCCATCTACTGGCAGCAGAGAGAGTTACCGCGCGGGGGGGACTAACCAAAAGCTAGCTTGTTCTTCCCCAAACAGAAATGAGCGGCTGCTTTTGAGCTCCATTTTGTTCATATTTTTTATTTTTCTCACATCTCCAGTCTGAGCCCCCGTGACCCCCACATGACCCCCTCCACGACACCCCCCCTGCTTTTGGCTGCTCTGTTTGACCTTTGACCTCGCTTGCAGGTGGGCGGACCCGCTGTGCAGAGCTGGCCAATAACAATCAGGGCTGTGACACGCCCTCTTTGGGATTGGATAATGAGCAGGCTCAAGCCGACACGCGATTCGCCGGTGAGTGGAACCCTCCCACGACACGGACCAATCAGGACGAGGCATGAGGCTGCAGGGGCGGGGCTTAGAGAGGGACGCATTGAGCGAAAGAGAGGGAGGCAAAAGTGCATGAAAGAGTGAAATGTGTTAAAGCAGCAACGTGTTGAAAGAGCGACGCCGGAGCCGAGTTACGGAACACCCCCACGTGCAGGGGGGCTTTTGGCGTGGATCAGTAAAGGCGCCGTTCTGAACTTCACTTAAAATGTTTGCGTCCTAATTATTCACCACGATAAGCGCTTTTCGACAACTTTCAGAGGCCAGAGCGGACTTTTGTCACAGCGGTTAAGCTAACAAAGACTAGCAATGCTAACAGCCCACGGCTTTGTTCGCGGATGATAAAAACTGTGTTGTGACAAAACTTTAATACGAGACGGGAACATGGGTACAGACCCTTTAGCGTTAACGATTTACGCCAAAATTAGCATATTAGCTCATGAACTCGCAATACATTTCTGAAAGCAAAACAAAGGAACATTTTGACATTATTTAACGTCTTTGTAAGCCCCTGTGATGGTTAGATATGTATTGTCGGGGCGTTTGAAGTGTCAATCGTCGCCCCCTGCTGTCTCCGAGCGGAAAACCTTAAGACAACTCCCCTGAGAAACCCTGGCTCTTTTTTTTTTTTATATATATTTGGCAAAGTGAAATGTTGTTGTCTGTGACTCTACTGACTTATTATGATAAAGAAAAAGAAACCTATAGAGAGAAAAAGCTGTTCTCTGACAGTGTATTTTCAGAAAAGAGCTGCAGGGGGAGCTCTGTCATCAAAATTACTCCGTTCTGCTTTAAATATAACGTTATGCTGGACAAAAAAGCATCAAAAATACAGTTTGATCATCAAGTTTTAGTTTTAGTTTGTCAAGTGCCACAAATAATATAATAATTTGCAAGCTTTAGAAAATGGAGCTCGGAAATTACTCGTTATTAAACATATGTTTACATAAACCTGACATAGAACTTCAATATTCACATTTTTATGTTACTCATTAAAATGAACAGGGTAGAACGTTTACATTAGTCACGTTGTATTGAAACTTCAGAAATCAAAGCCCAAATCTGCAAATGAGATTTCACAAACCGAAAACCAGTTTAGGAAGAAAAGGTTCGGCACAAAATCTGGGATATAATTCTGAAATTTAGTCGAAATTCATCAGAAAAACCTTACGTTTTTGGTTAAACAAGTTCCTCCAAATTTTCCCATTGGTTTCCTATTTTTTTTATTATTATTATTATCATTATTATTAGTATTATTATTATCATTATCATTATTATTATTATTATTATTATCATTATTGTTTTTATGATTATGATTATTATTATTATTATTATTATTATTTATATATATATTTATTATTATTTATAATATATATATATATATTATTATTATTATTATTATTATTATATTATTTATATATTATATATTTATATATATATATATATATATTTATTTTTTTTTTATTATTATTATTTTTTCTTGTTTTGGACTACTTTGTTTTAGACGTATATGCCATAGTTTTGAACCTCAAATGTCATGTTTTTGTTTGTGACTTGGCACAGTCTGTAAAATCCCACTCTCTTCAGACTGATTTCATGCAGTGCTTCGTGCAAATTAATGAACTCATTAACGTCCCAGAAGAACAAAAACACCGCTGCTTTAACGCCCACATTTCATCAAATGAACGGGTTGTGTCTGTGGCATGTGGCCCGGTCTGTGTCCAGTGCCCACTTCTGTGTCCAGTGCCCACTTCCCCCTTCAACGTGCTTCTTCTGCTGCTTCTGCTGCTGCCGCTCTCCCTCTTGACCTCTCACCCAAACACAGCGCCCCCTTCTGTCTCCTCCACGTCGGGCGTTTGGTGACCGTTCTGTGTCGTTTGTGCTTCTCGGCTGCCCACCCCCCCCTCCTCCATCCCGTCGTCTGCCCCCGGCGCATACCTTGTGCATTCGATCCTGTGGTTAAATCTGGTGTCGTAAACGTGTCCTGTTTCTCTCGTTTTGTCCTCTCTCCTTCCCTTCCTTTCCTTCCCTTGTCTCCTTGGTAAATCCCCTTGGTGTGTCTGGACTCGGCCGGCGAAGAGTCCTGCCCTGTGCACATTGAGGAATAGGTATGAAGACCAAACTAGAACAGCTCATGCTAAACGATTCCCGAAGGGTCCGCCGCCCGCTCGTCCCGTGGAGACGCCGCTGGGATGTTCCGCAGTGTGGCATTGAACGTGTCCATCTTACGTTTTTTGGTTGAGACGTAAACCAATCGGTGAAGATATGCTTTCCCAGTTTCCGGTTCGTGTCTCTCCGAAGGGGGTTCTGCGCGTTTTCGATCTGGAGATGGGGACGTTTTGATGCCGTACCGCGGAACGTTCCCAGGCAACGCGGCGGAGACGAGCGGGTGGTGGCGAGTTGACGTGACAACGGGATGTTTCTGTCATTCATGAATCTGGTATCTTGTAAATTGAGGCCGAACGGAGACGAACTGTTCACGATAATTTGCTCCTGAACGTCTCCAAACGAGGTTCTCCTTTCTCCGTCTTCCACACGTGACCTCTTTTTCTGTCGCTTTCAGACTTGTTGTTTCTCGGCGGTTTCAGACCAGAGCGAACCCACAGCTCCAACACCAACCTGAACCTCGACGACCCCGGACCGGACCAAAACCAGGACTACAGAGAGACGCAGAGTCCCAGGGCGAGGCCGCGGGGGCCCCTTTTCCTGTAAGAGAGGCCCGCGAGCCAGGTTCAAGTCCCGAAACCGCCACCAGATCCTCAATCCAGACCGGGCGGACCCAAGTCCCACCAAGACCGCCGGGAATGTCTTTTCCGAATCCTGGTCCAAGTCCAAACTAAAACCTGACCCACAGTCCAGATCAGTTAAACCAGTGCCGCTCTGCGAAAACACTCAAAGTCCTCATCATTTCAATATTTTACACTCTTTAAGTTCAGGCCTTAAATGTGTTGAACTTGTTTCGTGAGTTTCTAACTGGTTTCAAACGGGACTTTTTTTAATGCAATTCAATCTAGAAATAATGTCAGATCAGAAAACCTAGACCAACAAACCACTTTTAACTACAGAACTACACAAAACCTTTGAACTAATCTAGATCTTTGGGTCTACAACCCTCTTTAAACCTGGTCTGGTCCTCTTACATGGAACTAAGTCAGGCCCCAAGTCCTTAATTTAGACCCTCCTGGACTTTTCATGATCTGAAGCTGCCCTTAATTCTGGTCTAGTCGTCCTTTACTGTTTGAAAGCCTAACTAAACCAGGTCTAAGTCTGAAACTTGGACCCTTCGTGATCTGAAACTGTGCCCAATTTTGGTCTGGTCCTATTTCATGGATCGAAGAGCTTCTCTTAACCAGGTCTGGTCCCCTTACATGGCTGTAAACCAGGTCTCAAGTCCTAATCTAAAGCTCTCCTGGACCTTTTACGGTTTAAAACTGTCCCAAGTTCTGGTCTGGCCCTAATTCATGGATCTAAAACCAGCTCTCGACTTGACACCAAGATCTAATCTAGGTCTATCATGGTCTAAAGTTGTTCCCAGTTATGGTCTGGTTCTTCTTTCATGGTCAAAACCTGCCTCTAAAACAAGTCTGGATTTCTCACGTGGAACTAAACCAGGTGTAACTCCAAAACTTGGCCCTTTCATGGTCTAAAACGGTCCCAAAGTCTGGTCCGGTTCTAATTCATGGATCTAAAATAATCTCTAAACCAGGTCTGGATTTCCCAATGGAACTAAACCAGGTCTTAAATCCAAAACACTGGCCCCTTCTCGATCCCTCTTGGTCTCAAACTGTCCAAAATTCTGGTCTGGTCCGCGTTGTTGATCTAAAACCGCCTCTAAAACCGGGCCTGGACTTCTCACCAGGATCTAAACCAGGTCTAAACACCAACATAAGACCCCCTGACGGTCTGAAACTGTCCCTAATCCCGGGTTTAGTCCTCGCCTCAGACCTGCGGAGCTGGATTCTGTGCTGGGAATCTTCCGGACACTTTTTGGCTTCACTTGTTTCGTCACAAGAACTTCCGATAAAGTCTGTGAACCGGCCTTTTGTCCCAACGAGTCGCTCCAAACCTTATTTATAAATGTTTTGTCTTTATTTGTTTACATTGAGCGGTAACATTTGGTTTACGATTCCGTTGCCGTCCTCTTTAGCAGTGTTCGAATGTTGACTTTAATCCCGTGGCTATCGCTAATTAGCACTTCCTTGTTCACACCAAGCGGCTGCGCATTGGCCAGTCGGAAGGTCTCGCGGCTGTGACTTGATAGTAAATACGGAGATGTGGGCGGGGCTAGGGGCCAGGTGAAAGCCGAAGAGTTCCGAGCACTCGACCCTCAAAGGCAGGACAGTCCGGACTCACTTGAACATCCTGAACCGAGCACGACGGGGTTGTCGCGGCGCGCACATTTCAAACTCGAGTAGGCAACGATACCGATACCAGTCGATACCAGTAGGAGGCAGTAGAATGTAATTTCCAACTCTAAATAATAGTACTTTCTTCATGTCAGTATTTGGTTTTATACAAGTTCCGAAAATGCTCAAGATTGTTCGAAAACCGTTCTGGAAAAGGTCAAATTCTGTTGATGTGATTTTACGATAAATAAAATTGATTGTAGCATTTTTCTGATTCACGACGACGGCGATGGGAAGCAGCTATTATAGTGAGGTTAAAAGCGGGTTAAAAAGCGGGTTTTCAGTTTCAAGCTCCTCGCCGTCATTTCGCCCGTTTGTCTGCGCCATCTTGTCCTTTCGGTCACTCCCCAAAGCTCATGACCAAAGGTGAGAGTAGAACCTAGCTTGAATACGTCAAACGCTGTGCTAACGTGACCGTACCGCTTGGTGTAAACGTTTTGTCTGCAACCAAGGAAACTCTGAACGTTAAAACACACAAAACTGCTGCTCCTTTCACCAGCCAAACCCGGGGGCTCTACTGTGAACGGCAATCGCTTTTCAAATACTGTTCTTCGTACGAAACCTCTTCCTCTGCACCGCCTCCTCTGCGTCAGGGACTCTCCGGAAGGCCGCGACCGCCGCCGCCGCTTCGTGAACCCTCTCCTGAATGTGAACTGAAAGACTCACGAGCGGTGTGGATGATGCGACGCCGCGCTCGCGTGGCCGTTCGCTCATGGGCTTTCACCTCGGGACGTCGGGATTTTGACGTCGCCAACAATAAAATCCACTGCTTTTAACATCGTTTAACGGCGATAACGGGAAGATTTGTTGTTGCCGGCCTCTTCAAAAGCTAAACCTAATTTGTTTGGGACGTTTAAATTGACTTAAGACGGTTAAATTACATCTGGAATTCATTGAATCTGTGTTTTTTGTGCAAAGAGATGCTGCAGAAGTTGTGTTGAACTTTCCAAAATGGTACGATTCAGTTAAACACGTGTCCTCCAAGGCTTTTCACGGTCTAAAACTGTCCCCAGATTAAAGTCATGGATCTAAAAGCACCTCAAAACCAGGCCTGGACTTGCCACCAGGATCTGAACTAGGTCAAAACCCAACAATAAGACTCACTTCAAGCTTCATGGTCGATAAATGTCCCAGAGTCTGGTCTGGTCCTCTTTTCAAGGTCAAAAAACGCCTCTAAAACAAGGTCTGGGCTTCTCATGTGGAACTAAACCAGGTCCAACTAGAAGGCTTGGACCTTTCATGGTCTAAAACTGTCCCAAATTCTGGTCCGGCCCCAATTCATGGCTCTAAAACCGTCTGACCCGAGTTTCCAGAGTGACTTTCTCGACTTGTGCGAACCAGACCAACATTTGCTCCCAGAATCCCCCGTTCTCCCGCCTCCATGTTCGCCCGCGACCTCCCCCCCCCCGGAACGCCGCGCTTGCCCCAGGTCGCCCACGTGAACGCGGCATCGCCAACGGAAACGGTGTCAGTGCAGAATGTCCCTCGTAGACGCGAATGTATGGAACGTTTGTCGACAAAACTCCCGCGCATCGTTTGGTTTATGGGAATCACTCATTCACAAACCACAAACATGCTAAATTGTAACAGATGTAGGTCTTTTTCCATCATCAGTATTGGTTTCTTACAGTTTCCACGCGTGTCGTTGCCTAGCTACGGCCACACTTGAACTTGAGTCTGTTTGTCGTTCCACGCGTCAGTATTAAGAATGGGAAACTGAGCAATAACCCACGTCTCCGCCCTGAAATATGGAGGAAGAAAAAGAAAACTGTGTCTGCACTTCTTTCAAACTGTACACGTTCACCATTTGATTTCGTTTGTGTGCGTTTCCACGGTAACGACGCTCTCGCTGCACTGTGCCCCGTCTGGTTTTGTTTTGTGATGAATTTCCTGTTGGTTTTTTTTCTTGTCTTTTGGGAAAATAGAAGTATATCTGAGTTAAAAAGCTTTGAATTTAGTCCAAAGCCCGGAACACGCTACAGGGTTTTTGAGCCTTAAACGATTCATAAACGTGGGACAAACGGATGATAAAATACTCAAACCTTTTTCTCACTTTTTGATATCTAAACGAGGCCAAAATTTGATTGATTGCGCTTTATCGTGGATTAGAACGCTGCAGTTTAACTTTAGAGCTTTACAAAGGGTGAGTAACAACTGTCTCGTGTCTGACGCACTCGTTGCTACTGCCATCTTGAGGACAAACACTGCATGCTCACTGTGGGCGGTGCCAACAAAGGATTCTCTCTCTTCTGTCACGCCCCCAAAGACCCCGTTTGTCCAGAAGTGTGCTCCTGTGGTCAGGAGGGACCAGTGGACTTACAGAGGTCACTCCAGACTGAGGCCGAGCTGTTTGTTTCAGGGCATTTGGAGCTAATGCTAATGCTAGTGGCTATGCTAATAAATGCTATAACTAGTGTACTGGATTAATCCTCTGTCATCCTTTATTATTATTATTATTATTATTATTATTATTATTATTATTATTATTATTATTATTATTATTATTATTATTATTGATGTGATGATAATAATAATAATAATTATAATAATTATAATAATGATAATAATAATTATTATTATTATAATAATGATAATAATAATAATGATAATAATAATAATAATAATAATAATAATAATGATAATAATAAAAATAATAATAAGGTAATTGTTGTGTTTTTATTTTTGTTGTCGTTTATTTTAACTGTTCCTTTTTTATATTTTTATTTATTCATCTATTTATTTTTTGTTTGTTTGTATTTTTGTTTTCATTATGTTCCTGGGGTTTCGCTGGTCGGTCAATTGATTTATGTCTTGTATTGTTTTGATGTGGCTGTTTTGTACTTCTGTTTTCCTTCTTAAAATGTTAAAATAAAGTAAATATAACAAAACACAAAAACAAGTCGAGGAGAATCAAATCGGGGCCTAAAATATCGGGTGGCGTGTTCCGGGCTTTAATCTGCACAAAGCGTTTCCCTCTTTGAGACGGTTTTTCACCTTTGGCTCCGCCCAAACCACAACGCCGCGCTGTGATTGGTCCGGCTCAGGTTCAAAACGGGAATTCGTGGAGATATCGTTTGAATTTATTTGTACGAAGATTGGTCGTTTTCCTCATGTTTTTCACCAGATTGTCGTTATTTATTTAATATTTTTGTTACTTTTCCATGTATTTTCTTGTGATCTGTTGAAGTACAAATAAAAATCAGTGTATTCAGCAGTGTTTCTGTGTGTTTAATGATTTATTTATTCGTTTTGAGCAGTGATTTGAGTGTTTAGTTTTGCAGTGTTCAGGCCTTTTAAGTCCAAAGCACCAAATTAGAACTAAACGCTAAAACCAATAATAATGATTTAACTATAGATAACAACAATATCAAAATATCTGTAAATAGCGTTGAGTAAAAGTATGGCATGGATACATCTAAAAGTACTGAAGTGCAAAGTAAAAGAGTCAACACATTTCCCACACAGTTTGAGAGCCATGAGTGTCGGAGTTAAAAGTCGTCATTTGGAAAACGGCAGAAGCGATTGAATTGACCTGATTGTTTAGATGTTTGTTGTTTTTGTTGAAAGGCGGAACATGAAGTCAAACTTTGGGCTGGACGTGACCAAAAACACACTAAAAACACTTAAAGAAGGAAGTCAGTGGAGTCCAAAGTTCAGATTCCTGTTCTCAAAGGTAGTGGAGTAAAAGTATAAAGTATCCAATGCAAAGTTACTCAAGTAAAGTACAAATACCTCTGTACTTTGTTGCTTTCCACCGCGATGTTAACTGTGTTGGAAGCAGGTTCTGCGCGCACTCTCGAGACGTTGCTGTTTGATGTTTTCTGATGTTCTGAGCTTAATCCAGTTTCTCCAGTGAAATCACATGGCGCTCCACTTCTGGAATACTGAATGCATTTGTCTGATTGGCTCCGAGTGTCAGTGTTGTTCGGTTCAGCGATAATCAAGGTTGTTCAGAACTAAAAAAAATAACAATTGTGGACTATTTTAGAAGCAAAATTAAAGTCTGTGACAGTTTAGACTTTACGTTTAATTCAAACTCACTGAACACAACTATATTTCAGATGTGACTCAACATTTGGCCCGTTTGTCCCAGTTGGACCGTTTTTGTAAAGTTTATAACCGTACTTCCTGGTTGGACGTGAGCACAAATATGGAGGTAATTCCACATCTGTTACCGAGCAACCAGACTGTAAACAAGAGCCAGAATCCACATAAACGACACAACAGTTCTGACCTGACACAATAACACCATCGAAAACCTTTATTTAGTCCAACGACGGTTTAAACTGTCAGTTAGTGTGTCAGTTAAGTGTCGACTGTCTCTGTGTCGCACGCTGATGACATCACAGAGCGACTCAGCTCCACTTCCTGTCATTTTAAACTCTTATTTTTCAACATTTCTTCACAAACTGCGACTTAACAGAAGTAAAACTGTGATAAACATTGACCACGGGTTCTACACCACAAACTGAGTCAGGATTCGAAAAACAGCCGAATCTTCACACGGACTTTATTTGGTTTTAATTCGATCCACAGTTAAAAAAAATCTGAATATAAAGTATACTTTTTAATCTGGTTCTTTTTGTATTTACTTCATTCTGTCATTCAGACGGTTAAAGTTCATAAAGCTGTTCACAAACTTCAGAAATAGTCTAAATAATTGTGAATAATCGTTCACAATAATCGTAGCACTACCATTTGACATCGTGGCATCGCTAGCGCTGAGCCAGTTATCTTAACTTATTAAAACATGTTCAGGAAGTCTTTGGGAAACACGTGTTCAAACTTTCGGTGTCGTGCGGTCATTTCTGAGCTCCAAAAAGCAGAGCCTTTAAGTGTCCAAGAGATCTCATTAGACTAAGACTTGATTCCATAAGAGCTTGAGCGTGACTGACCTCATTAAAGACCTTCTCGTGCTAATGCTAATGCTAACAGCGCCAATGAGGATGAAGCTAACGCAATTAGCCGCGCTGCTCTGATTGTGTGCCTTCATAACCTCATTATGTGGCTCTGAACACGGCGCTTCTTCCATTTGCAGAAAATATCAGATCTCATCGGATTAAACTCTTCTTTCAGCTTTTACTCGAGTATTTTGGCCTTTAACACCAGTTTCTCCATCAAAAAACATACAAACACAGTGGCGTAATCAGTTAGTGACTCCTTCACTTCCCCTTACACACGGCCAGGGTACGGTCTGTTCTGGCTCCAATTTAGACCTGGTTCAGTCCAATTTGAGTGCAGCTTTGGGATTGGTTTAGTCCTGGTTTAGTCCTGGTTTAGTCCTGGTTTAGTCCTGGTTTAGTCCTGGTATATACCTTGTTTTATACCTTGTTTTAGACCATGTTTAGTCTCAGTTTAGCCCTGATTTAGTCCTGCTTTAGTCCTGGTCCAAGTCCAAACTAAAACCTGGCCCACAGTCCAGATTGGTTAAACCAGTGCCGCTCTGCGAAAACACTCAAAGTCAAAATCATTTCAATATTTTACATTTTTTTAGTTCATTCCTTAAATGTGTTGAACTTGTTTCATGTGTTTCTAACTGGTTTCAAAAAGGTCTTTTATAATGCAATTCAACCTAGAAATAATTTTCTTTAGTCTGCTTTAGCCCTGCTTTAGCCCTGCTTTAGTCCTGCTTTAGTCCTGCTTAGTCCTGCTTTAGACCTGCTTTAGCTGGTTTAGTCCTGCTTTAGTCCTGCTTTAGACCTGCTTTAGTCCTGCTTTTGTCCTGCTTTAGACCTGCTTTAGTCCTGGTTGTCCTGCTTAGTCTGCTTTAGTCCAGCTTTAGTCCTGCTTTAGACCTGCTTTAGTCCTGCTTTAGTCCTGCTTTAGTCCTCTTGTCTTTAGTCCTGCTTTAGGTCCTGCTTTAGTCCTGCTTTAGAGCCCTGCTTTAGTTCCCTGCTTTAGTCCTGCTTTAGTCCTGCTTTAGTCCTGTTTAGTCCTGCTTTAGTCCTGCTTTAGACTGGCTTTAGTTTCCTGCTTTAGTCCTGTTTTAGTCCTGCTTTTAGCCCTGGTTGAGTCAAATGGTTGAGTCGGTTGAGTCCTGGTTGAGATCTGGTTAGAGTCCTTGCCTTTAGTCCGTGCTTTAGTCCTGCTTTAGTCCTGCTTTAGCCCTGGTTCAGACCTGCTTTAGCCTTGCGTTTAGCCCTGGATTCACAGACCTGGTTGAGTCCTGCTTTAGTCCTGGTATCAGACTGCTTTAGCCTGGTTCAGTCCTGGTTGAGTCCTGGTTCAAAGCCTGCTTTAGTCCTGTTTTAGCCCTGGTTGAGTCTGGTTGAGCAGTCCTGCTTTTAGTCCTGCTTTAGCCCTGGTTGAGTCCTGGTTGCAGTCCTGCTTTCAGTCCTGCTTTAGCCCTGCCTTTAGCCCTGGTTCAGAACCTGCTTTTAGTCCTGGTTCAGACCTGGTTGAGTCTGGTTGAGTCCTCTCCTCGTCAGGGGGAGTGGACTTGTCTCAGGACGTTCCTGTTGGTTTCTCATGGATCTCAGCGTCAGTCTGACTGAAGCAGATCTTCACCATGGTCCGGGCTGTGGTTCCTCCTCCTCTTCGACGGTAAGACTTTAAGTTCTCTCATTTTAAAGGATTCATCCAAAGACTTTATCTGATTGGTTCAAGAGTGAGGAGTAAAAACGGTTGCCTAGAAATGAGCAAAATATGAAATGTCTTCAACAGTTCAAAAGTCCTCAAAATGGCGTCCATAGCAGAAAGATATGACTAAAGACGGACTAAACCAGGACTGAACCAAGACTGAACCAGGACTGAATCCAGGACTGAACCAGGACTGAACCAGGACTGAACAGGACTGGAAACAGGACTGAAACAGGACTGAACCAGGAACTGAACCAGGACTGAACCAGGACTACACCAGGACTGAACCAGGACTCAACCAGGACTTACACAGACTGAACCCAGGACTACACCAGGACTGAACAAGGAACTGAACCAGGACTGAACCAGGACTGAACCAGGACTGAACCAGGACTGAAACAGGACTGAACCAGGACTGAACCAGGACTGAACCAGGACTGAACCAGGACTGAACCAGGACTGAACCAGGACTAAACAGAGACTGAACCAGGCCAATCATGGACCGAAGCATTGATGCAACAGCTGAATTTGATATATGAAATAAAGAAGCACTTTTAAACTTCTCTTGTGGAGGGTGCGCCACCTAGTTGTCGTCATGGCGACGTTTTTGCGTTGGCTGGCATGTTCCACCGTAAGACATTTTGTTCAAGTTTAATTGCCTGACAAAAACACGGGCTCCTCACCTGTCGGACCGTCTCCGATTCGTTTCTCTGCGTCTCTTGTCGCTGCAGATGTGGTCCAGACGGACTTGGTCCAGTCCAAGTCCGTCTGTTCCTATCAGGACGTTCTGGACCATCTGAACTTGACCACGAGTAACGAGGTCTTCCGACTGAGCCGACCCGTGCTGGACTACACCACGCCGACGCGCATAAGTCTCAGCATCGTGCTCTACTCCATCCTGGCTCTGGTACGCGGGACGAGGGACGATAATCGGGTTTGGGAGCAAAGGTTTCGAAGGTAGTCAGATCTGCGAGACATCAAGATCCCATTTAGTCCAACGTTTGCCACATTTGTCCTCGTTCAAGTCCAAGTTGGTTCCGTTTGCGTCATCCATTTCTTGTGATGGCCCGTTTTCCTGCCACCAAAAGTATGTTCCAAAGGTATCCGTGTACTGTGTCCATGGCAGGAGTTTTGAGGCCAGAGTACAGAGTTATAAATTGAGTGGGATGGACATGTTGTTTCTAATCTGAAGGTTCTCTGAAGGAGTTACTCACTTTGCTTACCTGATGGCCCCCTTTTGAGTCACTCTACCCTATTGTTCTCTCCTCCAGTCTCCACCTCACAGCTGACAAGTGCCTGACGGGCATTTGACTGGTTTGATTCCTGCAAAGGCCTCATGAGGCTGTTGTAGACAGAAGGAATATCTTTATTTCAGATACATTTCAAGCGAAAGAGGTATTTTTTTTACTAAGAAAGAAAATACTTCTTTAAATAGGAACACTAGTTCAAAATACAACCTCCCCTCAGTCCACAATAGCATCATGAAGCCAAGACCGAAATGAAACCTGTGCTTGTGAGGCACATGACAGGTGTGAGGTAAAGGTGACCAGACCGACACAAGGGCAGAGCAAGTATCAGTTACAACTCCTCCCTTTGGACAGGACCAATCAGAGCTCAGGAGAGTATAAATGCTGCTGCTCGAACCATTCACAAACGTTTGAAAATAATTTGATTTTTAAAACAGTGTCCAGATGAAACCTTTGAAACCTTTGAAACCTTTCTACATCTGTAAAAAGAAGAGTTTACTTTTTTATGGGCTGATTTGTGCCTTTAAGACGTAGATGGACCGCTGATTGTGAACCAGAATTTGGGTGCCTTCTGTGTTCGTACAGTTCTTTTGTGCAGTTGTTGTTTAGTTTCCCAAATGAAATACACCACGACATGAAACATTGTCCAGATGACTTCTTTTGTAACCTTTTCTTCCATGGACCATTTGTAGTTGTGGGAGTAAAAGGTAATTAGTAAGTACTAGTAATACAGTAGAAGCAGTATAGGAGCAGTGGCAGTACAATAAAACGTAGTAGATGTAGTAGATGTCCTTGAAGTGTTTAAATAGTAGAAGTAGTAGTAGTAGTAGTGGTAGTGGTAGTGGTGGTAGTAGTAGCAGTAGTAGTAAACTTTCTATCCAAAGTTATAGTTTTTGAGTTGGTGCCCCATTAAAACTAGTAGGAATCATTTGAATGGGGCACCAACTAAAAAAAATATAACGTTGTCGTTTGTAGACTGCAGGGGCACATGGTTCCTGTTTATACATTCTTTATATTTGCCAATGAGTAATAACAATGAGTAATAACTTGGTTTGCAAAGGGTCCAGAGTATCACAAAAAGTAACATCATTTCTTCCCTTTTCCAGATTGAGAAAACTCAGACATTTGTTCCTTTTATCTGGGCCACAATGGTGAGTGAACATTCTGTCCGCGCTGGTTTAAAGACTTCATTATATTCATTCTTAAAGGTGAAACTCACAAATATAAGTTTAAAATACGTGTTTGTTTGTATTGTTTGTTCAGAGTTGGAGAAATGAGCGCGTTCAGTGGGACCCGGCCCAGTTCTGTGGAATCTCTCACATCGCCATCCCACGGGAGTTACTCTGGCAACCAGACCTGTTCATCTACGAGGCGTAAATCAAACTTGAACTGTTTGTAGTTTTAGGGTTGACACATTTACCACATCAAATCCAGGACCAAAACTAAAACTAAACTTGGATTAAATCAGGACCAAACCAAGTTCACATCGGGACTAAAAGGAGCTCAATTTAGGAGCAAATAACAAACCATAAGTCCAGTTTTAGTCAAGGGAAATGTCATGCTTATTTAGAATAGTTTCACCCTGTTCCTCTGCATCCTCTGCTCTTCATCTGCATCCTCTACTCTTCCTCTGCATCCTCTGCTCTTCATCTGCATCATATGTATCCTCTGCTCTTCCTCTGCATCATATGTATCCTCTGCTCTTCCTCTGCATCGTCTGTGCGTCCTCTGCATCGTCTGCGCTTCCTCTGCATCATCTGTATCCTCTGCACTTCCTCTGTATCCTCTACTCTCCCTCTGCCTCCTCTACCCTTCCTCTGCATCCTCCGCCCCTCCTCTGCATCCTCTGCTCTTCCTTTGCCTCCTCTGCTCTTCCTCTGCCCTTCCTCTGCATCCGCTGCCCTTCCTCTGCATCTTCTGCTCTTCCTCTGCCCTTCCTCTGCATCCTCTGCTCGTCATCTGCATCCTCTGCTCCTCCTCTGCATCCTCTACTCTTCATCTGCATCCTCTGCTCTTCCTCTGCATCCTCTGCATCTCTACTCTTCCTCTGTGTCCTCTGCCTTCCCCTACTCTCCTCTGTATCATCTGCATCTCTGCTCTTCCTCTGCATCCTCTGCATTCCTCTCCTTTGCCTCTGCATCCTCTGCTCCTCCTCTGCATCCTGCTCCTCTGCCCTCTCCTTACTCTGCATCCTCTGCATCCTCTGCTCCTCCTCTGTATCATCTGCTCTTCCTCTGCATCCTCTACCCTTACTCTGCATCCTCTACCCTTCCCTGCATCCTCTACTCTTCCTCTGCATCATCTGCTCTTCCTCTCCTCTGCTCTTCTCTGCTCTTCCTCTGCATCCTCTGCTCCTCTGCATCCTCTGCATCCTCTGCTTTTCCTCTGCATCCTCTGCTCTTCCTCTGCATCCTTTGCGCTTCCTCTGCTCCTCTGCTCCTCCTCTGCATCCTCTGCCCTTCCTCTGCATCCTCTACCCTTACTCTGCATCCTCTGCATCCTCTGCTCCTCCTCTGTATCATCTGCCTTCCCTCTGCATCCTCTACCCTTACTCTGCATCCTCTACCCTTCCCCTGCATCCTCTACTCTTCCTCTGCATCATCTGCTCTTCCTCTGCATCCTCTGCTCTTCCTCTGCATCCTCTGCTCTTCCTCTGCATCCTCTGCTTTTCCTCTGCATCCTCTGCTCATTTGTCAACTGCAGTTTCATTCTAAGTGACACTAAACGGCCTTCTCCATCAAGCCAATCGGTGCTTTAATATTTGTGGTCGAAAGGTGC
>BJKM01000238.1:90288-241658 GCA_015082035.1 Chaenogobius annularis
ACTACTACCACTACGACAACTACTACTACCACTACTACTACCACTACTACCACTACTACCACTACTACTACTACTACTACTACTGCTGTGAATGGGTTTAGTCCCGTTAGGTTCTTTAGGTTCATTAGGTTCGTTCTGACATCGTTCTAACATCGTTCTAACATCGTTCTCACGTTCTATCGTTCTAACATCGTTCTAACATCGTTCTAACATCGTTCTCACATAGTTCTGACATCGTTCTAACATCGTTCTCACATCGTTCTAACATAGTTCTAACATCGTTCTAACATCGTTCTCACATAGTTCTACTACAGTCTTTGATCAGACCTTGACAGTTTGCTAAAGTGTCACTTTATTTGTTTTATTGAACCTTTATTTGACCAAGAAAAGTCAGATTGAGTTCAAAAATGTTAATGAGAAATTGAATACACAAATACAATGACACTTCGGGCAATAACACTTCTGTGGAAGTTACAAAGTATTCAAAGTACTTCATAAATAAACACGTGATGTTTGTTCTTCCTCCTCTCAGCGACCTACTGTATCGTGATCTTCGCCATGATGTTGTTCAGTGTCCTGGAGACCATCCTGGTCACGTTCCTGATTGACAGGAGCCACAGGTGGGTCTGAAACGTGTAGTATTGTGTAGTGTAGTGTAGGGCTATTCAACATCAGGCCCGGGGGCCATATCAGGCCCTCCAAGCGATTTAATCCGGCCCCCGACCCACCTTCCAAATATCAAATAACAATAAAAAACCTTGTTTACTGGTTTAACTCTGGGTTAGCACTAGATTAGACCTGGTTTGGTCTTGGGTTCAGTCCTTGTTTGTCCTTGTTTGATCCTGGGTTAGTCCTGGTGCAGACGTGGCTGGTTCTAGTCTAGTCCTAATGTAATTCTGGTTCAGCATTTGGATAGATTTTGTCCTTCTAATGTTTCTGTCAGAAATCATAACTCTACCTCTGACAGGAGTCAGAAGACCCCGAAGAGCGAGCGTGCCATCAGGGGCAGAGGTGAGTCCAAACTTACAGGAGTTTGTAGTTCAAATCCCCATTCGGCCTTAGGAACTTTTCTTCACCCACCTTCATCGTCATCTGCTATTCAGTGTTTGTGGTTTTACAGATGACGGCAGTCTAAAGATGGCTGACGGCAGTCTAAAGATGGCCGACAACAAGACTGACTCTGGTCCAAACCAACACGAGCTTCTGTGCTTCTCTGAAGAGGTAAAGTTGTGGTAGTTGTAGTAGTAGATGTAGAACTTGTAGTCCTTTTTGTAGAAGTACAAGTAGTTGTAGTATAGTTTTTGTATGTACTGTGAGCCAAGCCTATCAAGTTATATTTTCAGATTTTCAGAGGGCCATTTTCTGGGGGCCGGACTTCAAAACTGCACCACTCACTTTCCCATGAAAACAGACTACAGCAAAGAGGAACCCAGTGTTGATCAGTAACCAGATCTGAACCAGATCTAGGACTAGACCAGGTTTAACCCTTTAGACCTCCAGGGTTAAGGCTACATTTGGAGTGTATTTGATATTCATCTTGCTTTTAGTCAACAATTACAGGTGTTTTTACGTGAACGGGCCACGGATCAATCACGACATCTCCATGAAAAACCATCCCAGTGTTTACAATGTTCGAATCAAGGCTCGGTTTGTTCAGCTGTGCATGCGACTAAAGGGTTTTATTTGCACTCTTCTCTGTCATGTCTTTGTCTGATTTGTGTTTGACTTGTTCGACAAACAAACTTGAACAGCTGCAGCAGTAGTAGTAGTGCTTGTATAGTATAGTTGAGTTAGTAGTCTTGTATCAGTAGTTGTAGTAGTGAGTAGTAGGTAGTAGTTAGTATAGTGCTTGTATTGTAGTAGTAGTAGTAGTGCTTGTAGTAGTAGTAGTAGTAGTAGTAGTAGTAGTAGTAGTAGTGTAGTAGTAGTAGTAGTGCTTGTAGTAGTAGTAGTAGTAGTAGTGCGTGTAGTAGTAGTGTAGTAGTAGTAGTAGTAGTAGTAGTAGTAGTGCTAGTAGTAGTATAGTATTTAGTAGTGGCTTGTTAGTAGTAGTGGTAGTAGTGCTTGTAGTAGTAGTAAGTAGTAGTAGTAGTAGTAGTAGTAGTAGTAGTAGTAGTGCTTGTAGTAGTAGCAGTAGTAGTAGTGCTTGTAGTAGTAGTAGTAGTGCTTGTTTAGTAGTAGTAGTAGTAGATAGTGCTTGTAGTAGTAGTAGTAGTAGTTATGTTGTCAGTATAGTAGTAGTAGTGTGTAGTATAGTAGTGCTTTGTTGTAGAGTAGTAGTAGTTGCTTTTAGTAGTAGTAGTTAGTAGTAGTATAGTGCTTGTAGTTAGTATAGTAGTGCTTGTAGTAGCAGTATTAGTAGTGCTTGTAGTAGTAGTAGTAGTGCTTGTAGTAGCAGTAGTAGTAGTGCTTGTTAGTAGTAGTAGTAGTAGTAGTGCTTGTAGTAGTAGTAGTGCTGTAGTAGTAGTAGTTGTTAGTAGTGCTTGTAGTAATAGTAGTGCTTTGTTGTTAGTAGTAGTTGTAGTAGTGCTTGTAGTAGTAGTAGTGCTTTTAGTAGTTAGGTAGTAGTAGTGCTTGTAGTAGCAGTAGTAGTAGTGCTTGTAGTAGTAGTAGTAGTGCTTTAGTAGTAGTAGTGCTAGTAGTAGTAGTAGTGCTTGTAGTATAGTAGTTGTAGTTTAGTGCTTGTATAGTAGTAGTGCTTTTAGTAGTTAGTAGTATATGCTTGTTAGTAGCAGTAGTAGTGTGCTTGTAGTAGTTAGTAGTAGTTGCTGTATAGCAGTAGTAGTAGTGCTTGCTTGTAGTAGTAGTGGTAGTAGTCTTGTTGTTAGTAGTAGTAGTAGTAGTAGTAGTAGGTAGTGCTTGTAGTAGTAGTAGTAGTATGCTTAGTATGTAGTAGAGTATAGTAGTAGTGCTTGTAGTAGTAGTAGTAGTGCTTAGTAGTAGTAGTAGTAAGTAGGTGCTTGTAGTAGTAGTAGTAGTAGTAGTGCTTTGTAGTAGTAGTAGCAGTAGTAGGTTAGTAGTAGTAGTAGTAGTGCTTAGTAGTGTAGTAAGTAGTAGTAGTGCTGTAGTTAATTGTAGTATAGTAGTAGTGTGCTTGTAGTAGTAGTAGTAGTAGTAGTAGCTTGTAGTAGTAGTAGTAGTAGTAGTAGTGCTTGTAGTAGTAGTAGTAGTAGTTCTTGTAGTAGTAGTAGTAGTAGTAGTGCTTGTAGTAGTAGTAGTAGTAGTGCTTGTAGTAGTAGTAGTAGTAGCTTGTAGTAGTAGTAGTAGTAGTAGTAGTAGTAGCTTGTAGTAGTCGTAGTAGTGCTTGTAGTAGTAGTAGTAGTAGTAGTGCTTGTATAGTAGTAGTAGTGCTTGTAGTAGTAGTAGTAGTAGTGTAGTAGTAGCTTGTAGTAGTAGTAGTAGTAGTAGTAGTAGTAGTAGTGTAGTGCTTGTAGTAGTAGTAGTGGTAATTACTTTTATAGTAGCAATATGAATCCTCTGCGAAATAGCGCCCCCTATTGATTGTCATCCACTTGCTTCCTCTCCCATATCCTCAGTCTGACCCCAGCCTGAAGTCCTCGGAGTCCCAGATCCTGGTCTCGATCCTGGACGAGGTTCGACAGCTGCAGAGGTCCGTGAGCGTGCACGAGCCTCACGTGCACGAGCCTCGCGGCTCAGTCTGGGCCGAACGCATCAACGCCGCCTTCTTTGCCCTGTATGTCCTGTGGGTGGCGCTGTTCCTGCCCTTCATGTACAGACAGTGGGTCAGCTCTTAGATCGGCGTGGAACGTTACAAAGTACTGAAGTAAAAGTAAAAGTATTTCAAGGGGGGATGTTTTGTCAAACAATATCAATACGATACTAATGAGTTTTGTATTGAAATGCATTAAAACAATTATTATTGTAATTAATATATTGCATATCATTATTTTTCCTCCATCACAGTTTGAACCAATATGGAAATTAAATCAATGTTCAGAAAATGTCAGATAAAATAAAAACAATGTATTTCTCTGGTGTTGCCCGTGGGGGGCGGCGGGCTGCTGTGTCACCCCAGTGATTGAGAGGGCGGGGACAGGTCGCTCGCCTACGGGCCGACACAACAGTGCAGAGTACCCGGCCTTCTGGGAGTCCCTGGGAGGGGTACTGGTCAGAGCACCGACCGGGGGCTCCGTTGTTCCACTCATGTTTGTCAACTGTCTAATGTTCAATACTGTTTGTAGATTTGTGGCACTTGGTGAAATAAAACACACTTTTCATTGTCAAACTGTAGTGGTTATTATTGTCCGGTGTTACAGGGCTGTTAGCATGTATGCTAATTGTGTCGCTGATCGCTACGCCAAATAAACTTGGCTAAAGCCTGCTACTCGTGCTGATGTTTTGTAACTCTGTGTTTCACGTTTGGTCAAATGGTTTTCAAACAGCAAAAGAGCCCAAGTTTTTTATAGTTTGTGATGTTTGGATGCTATTGCTAACTCTCCCATTGAAATTGCATTAGCTCTCCACTTTGAAGAAAGACCTTAAAAAATGAATGGACTCTGGTCCCATACTTGAGTCTAAGTCAAAGGATTGAAACTATAAAAATGTATGTTTTTCCCAGATTTCTATGTCTTTTCCAGACTCTTTGGGGTTTGCCTTGTCTGAAAAATGACTTTATTTCAGGTCAAATCAGAGCGTTGCTGGTGTGACCCAGAATATGAAGCTCAATGGAAGAATACAGAGTGTAATGTGATGCCGGGGGTTCCTGTACAGGCCTTACTGGCAGATGACAAACGGGTTTGGGGTCATTTGGACAAAGTTAAGAATCCCTGGGTAAAATCTTTTCAAAACCATCATTTCACTTGATACATGAGTTTATTGAGGCACTTTACAAACTCACTGGTAGAACATTCAAATCAAATACGTCATTGTCACATTTTAGTGTCTGTAAACATGAGCGTGCGAGCAAATATTTCACATCGTTTTCATAAAAGCCTGAAACATTTGGCTGTACTGTACTTTGATCCCTCCTTTTTTTTCAAATTTCTTCTCCTCTCTCATAGACCTTTCCTTAATTATAGGGGGGAGATTTTAACACTGTAATTAATCCATCAATAGAGCGGTCGAAACATAGAAACAAATTTTGGCAATCCTCCAAAACAGTTTATGACTGATTTTGGTGGTTGGAGCCTACAACATCCACTTGACAGAGAACATACTTTTGACTCCAATGTCCACCAAACCTACTCCCGTACTGAACTCTTTCTCACCAGTAATTCAATCAAATCAAATATCACAGGAAGAAAAATTCACCCCATCAATATTAGCGACCACATGGAGTCTCTCACATGGAACGTACCTGCAATACAGAAGCACCCCACCAGATGGCGTCTCAACACATCTCTTTTAAAAGAGCCAGAGTTTGACAGCTACTTTAAGAGAGAGTGGACGTCCTTCCTTGAAATAAATGACTCTCCAGGGTCATCAGCCTCATTACTCTGGGAAACATGGAAGGCAGTATTACGGGGGGAATAATTTCATCATCAGTACATTAAAAAAAAGAGGGGGAAAAGAAAAACAAGTCCCAGTAGAAGAAAAAATAAAAGAACTAGAAATCTTACATGCAAATAATCCATCAGAAACCATCCTTAAAGAACTAAGTAATATATAAATTCTTGCTTAATGAAATAATAAACCAATTCCTTATTCACGGACTTCATCATGAGACTTTTCACCTCAGCAATAAATCCAGAAATCCAGAAATCCAGAATCAAAAGAAATAAAGAAAAAACAGCTATAACCTCTATTAGGAACTCAGCGGGGAAGCTCACCAATTCACCAACCATTTATCCAGGTTGAAGGAGCTCGTTTGTAAAAGAAATGTCTTGTTCTGTTAATTATTGCCTGACTTTACTCGTTTACATCGTGTGACTCTTTAAGATGACTGTAGTGGAACATTAATCAAAATGATGATCTGTCGATGCTGTTTTGATTCTTCTGATAACAATAACCACATTATATTTGCTGTATGTCTTGTCTGAGGTTCACACCAAACACGAATGGACCGGGAAATTAAACTAAACTGCAGAAATATCAATGTTTTACAGTTGTCCGCAATGTTTCACGAGCTTTTTTATTTTGTTTTGAGTATATTTTCCTGCCTTAAAGTAAGATTGCCAACGGAACAAGCATAAAATGTCTTTTTTTACTTAAAATGAGAAAAAGATTTATGCGCTTTATGAAGTTTTAATGTGTTAAACACTTGAAATAAGAATAAAACTTACTTCTATCGGCAAATCTTATTTTAGAAAAGTCAAATTCAGATAAATACTACTTAATTCAATCACTTTTTCACTGATTGTCTAATTCTAGTCTGTTCTTTGTTTTTGACACTTTTCGACAGTTTTCTGAGCAAACTTAACATTTCATCTTCAAAAGAAGAATTGTATTTGTTTTGCAGATTAATCGAGCCACTTTTGAGATAAGCCAAGACATTACGGCTCGAAATGCACTCGATTCTCAAGAACGATTCTGATCCAAAACCGTGATTAAAATGTTCTTTTGGACACACATTTTAGACAAAAGACCCACATTTTCAACACAAAATAAGTGCGCTTCCTTCGTTGAATAATGTGGTCTTAAACTAGTTCTGATTAAGCTCAAGATCTTTTTAAAAACTGCTCTGGAAAGGTCAGATTTTGTCCTGTAAAAGTGTGTTTTTGTGTTGATACTTTCTCAAATGAGTGTTTTTGAATGCACCTCACCTGAGCAGGGCGAGTCCGGGGAGTCATGTGACATCGCGCCGTTCCAATCCAATCCAACTTTATTTGTAAAGCGCATTTTACCCACACAAAAGTCTCCAAAGTGCTGCACAGAGTACAAAACAAGCACGATGATGATTGGACGGACCCGGGGCAGAAACAGAAAACGTGACGCTGGCGGAGGCTCGTGAGTTAGAGGTGCAAACGTGTGCGCGGAGGAAAGTTTACCTGGAGCTGAGACGGAGCTCTTCCTCCAATCAACAACGGGAACAGAGACGTGAGAGAAGACGACAGTGAGAGAAGACGTGTGTTCTGCAAAGAAACACCAGAAGAAACTGAGAGAAGACGTAGGTTCTGCAAAGAAACACCAGAAGACGTGAGAGAAGACGTGTGGTTCTGCAAAGAAACACCAGAAGAAACTGAGAGAAGACGTGAGTTCTGCAAAGAAACACCAGAAGAAACGTGAGAGAAGCGTGAGGTTCTGCAAAGAAACACCAGAAGAAACGTGAGAGAAGACGTGAGGTTCTGCAGAGAAACACCAGAAGAAACGTGAGAGAAGACGTGAGGTTCTGCAAGAAAACACCAGAAGAGACGTGAGAGAAGACGTGAGGTTCTGCAAAGAAACACCAGAAGAGACGTGAGAGAAGACGTGAGGTTCTGCAAAGACACACCAGAAGAAACGTGAGAGAAGACGCGTGGTTCTGCAAAGAAAACACCAGAAGAAATGTGAAGAGAAAACGTGAGGTTCTGCAAAGAAACACCAGAAGAAACTTGAGAGAAGACGTGAGGTTCTGCAAAGACACACCAGAAGAAACGTGAGAGAAGACGTGAGGTTCTGCAAAGAAACACCAGAAGAAACGTGAGAGAAGACGTTAGGTTCTGCAAAGAAACACCAGAGAAGAACGTGAGAGAAGACGTGAGGTTCTGCAAAGAAACACCAGAGAGACGTGAGAGAGACGTGAGTTCTGCAAAGAAACACAGAAGAAACGTGAGAGAAGACGTGAGGTTCTGCAAAGAAACACCAGAAGAGACTGAGAGAAGACGTGAGGTTCTGCAAAGAAACACCAGAAGAGACGTATGAGAGAACGATGAGGTTCTGCAGGAAACACCAGAAGAGACTTGAAAGACCAGTAGATTCTGCAAAGACAACCAGCAGAAACGTGAGAGAAGACGTGAGTTCTGCAAAGAAACACCAGAAGAAACGTAGAGGAAGACGTGAGGTTCTGCAAAGAACCCAGAAAACGTGAGAGAAGACGTGAGGATTCTGCAAAGAACACCAAGAAGAGACGTAGAGAAGACGTAGGTTCTGCAAAGAAACACCAGAAGAGACGTGAGAGAAGCACTGAGGTTCTGCAAAGAAACACCAGAAGAGACGTGAGAGAAGACGTGAGGTTCTGCAAAGAACACCACGAAAGAGACGTGAGAGAAGACGTGAGTTCTGCAAGAAACACAGAAGACGTGAGAGAAACGTGAGGTCTGCAAAGAACACCAGAAGAGACGTGAGAGAAGACGTGATTGTCTGCAAAGAAACACCAGAAGAGACGTGAAGAGAAGACGTGAGGTTCTGAAAACCAATAAAACACCAGAAAGAAAGTGAGAGCGACTGAGAGAAGAGTGATTGCTTTTTTTTTCGAAAAAAAATATATACAACATGAAATCACAACACAACAAAACACAACCAAGAAAAAAAAACGACATCTCACAAATCAATTAAACTAAAAACAACTGAGCCCAAAGAAATCGTCCCATTTTGTCCAAAGTCTGTCAAATTTATACATTTTCATCTCAAATTCAAATGTGATCTTTTCCATTTGACATATGTCCATTACAATCTTTTAGCATTTTGTGTCATCCATTTTTTGTACGAGGCCTTTTTCGCTGCAGCAGGAGGATGCTCCAGAGATATCTGCTGGTTGTATCCATGGCAGGAGTCCTGAGGCCCAGATACAGAGTTCTGAAGTCCAGTGGTGATGTGATGTCATAAACGATCTGTGAGGCTTTGTTGATCTCAGTCCAAAACTTGTGAACAACAGGACACGCCCAAACACATGATAGTGGTTTTCCTCCTGCTGCCCACACCCTCTCCAACAGTCTGCATTTCCCTGTGAGTCATTCTGGACACTTTTACATGGGTTAGAAAGAAGCGAGACACACTTTTCCAAAAGAAGGGGAGGGGGCGTGTTACAGGTACAGAGTACTTCCTGGAGGATGGCTGAAACAGGGAAGCGTGCTGCGGCTCTCACCAGGCTGACTCATCCTGGTGAGTAGGCCCCGTTCGTCTGCTCATCCGAGGGGAAGGATAGGAACCTAATGTTGTTGGAAATCTTTCCTTAACAAAGGGTCGTCAAGCAGGCTGGCATTGAACAACCAAAGTGTGTTTTTTCTTCTTTCCTCCAAATCTACTGAGATGAAGATAGGAGCATGATCACTTAGGTCTATTGTGCCTACATCTGCTTCAGTGGTTTTGGACTGTCTTTATTGAGAACAAAAAAAAGTAGTCTATTCTGGATAGAGATGGTGTGTGGATTAGAAATGACATGGGTAAACTGGCTTGCCCTAGGGTCCATTTCCCTCCATATGTTCATCATCCTATATTCTTCAATAGGAAACAGAACTTCTTCAGACTAAAACAGGTCTAAAGCGGGACTAAAACAGGTCTAAAACCTGCAAACTTGTCCGTGGAGCTGTTCTTTGGCTCAGATAACTACTTACACATTAAAATTAACACTTTAGTATGTTCTGGTTGTTGCTTGACAGCGGGGGAGATAATGGACACTTCAACTCAACACTAATATATATATATATATATATATTATATATAATATATATATTATATATATAATATATATATATATATATAGTTATTGTTAATTCAATTCAATTTATTTTTGTAACGCCCAAAATCACAACAGCAGTTGCCTCGAGGGGCGACAGTGGAAAACAGAATAAACAGTGTTCATAGGACGTTGGAAATGTCCAGCGTCCTGTGACCTTAGACAGATGTGAGGTTCTCGAGGGACTGTCCACAAACGCTTGTCAGTGGAGATGTGTGAATGTGCAGGGAACTATGGTTTTATCTTTCACAACGCTGCATTCATCTGCACAAACTCTTCAAATAACTAAAACTATAGATGTGGACCATGACCAAACGTGGCCGGTTATCTCTGTCTGTATATATAACTATGGTAATGACTGTAATAAAACCGACCTTTAGAGCCTTTTACAACATTAAAGTGACCAATCTGACCAAAGGTCTTTACAGCATTTACAGCAGTTTTTCAGGCCGGACCGTCTTTAGAAGACACAAGATCATTCTCCTTTATTTAAAAGGATTTGTACAAAAAGTACTTTCAATACTTCATTTCTACAGCGAATACTTCAGTACTTCAGAGCACGCGCCCCTTTTCCCCTCTGGTCTCCCTGACTCCTCCTCTTGCCTACCCTGACTCCTCCCTATGGCCTACCTGACTCCTCCCTCTGCTGTCTCACACTGAAGCAGGAAACACTCGGTCTGCGTTGCTCAAAGGCACCTCAGCACAATCTGCTCCAGCACAGGTCAGTGTTACTCGGCCCACTACTATTACTGCTCTTCCTCCTGCTCCTCCAGCTGGTCCTCCTGGTCCTCCTGTAGTGCAGGACTTGGTCCTGCTCCAGGCCCATTTCTCTTCTGCTTCACACACTTACACTGTGATTCTCACTCTTCTTCTTCTTGAAGACCACTAAAGAGAGAACTTCTGCTGCTGCTGTCAATCCTGCACTTGATGTCACAACTTCTTTGATTCAACTCAACATTCGTTTGTCAAAGATCAAAAAACACTGCAACAAATGTCATTTCTGTGGAAGTGAAAGTCAAACTTAAAGTCCTCCATTTTGTGTTTTGTTCTTTTCCTCTTCAAATGTGGATCTGGAACAGTTTGGACTCATGAAAGTTCAAAAGTTGATTAGAATTTCATGTCAAACTGTGAAAACTGGACCAGAATGTAAAGAGGATTTCAATCTAGAACTAGATTTGATCCTTTTCTTCTGGTCCAAATGCCAAGAGTCGACAGCTCGTTTGAAACCTTTCTTAAAGCGTTCTTTTAGAAGTGACTTGTGAAACCTTTATTTGATTGAACTCTGAGACTTTTGAAAGACATTTTGAAGCATTTGAAGGGTGTGACTTGGTCTGGACTTGGTCCGGACTTGGTCTGAACTTGGTCTGGACTTGGTCTGGACTTGGTCAGGTTCAGTTTTCTTCTCCACAGAATAAAAGCTCATTACCTCCTTGTGTTTCACTTATACGACGGAAAAGACTGATTTTTGAAATTCCGGTATGACTTCAGAGTGAGCGGCATCGATGCTCCGCCGCTGCCAAACTTTTTCTTGAAACGTACCGTTTTACCCACACAATCTCCAAAGAAACGAGGAGCAAGAGATGACGAAACCAGGAAAACAAAAGACTGGTAATGCTGAGGGAACTAAACAGACAAAGCTGAAGGTGAAAAACAGCTCGTTTCATAAGCTAACAAGGCTAACATGACTAACAGGTCCTAGACTAGCATGGTCCTAGAAATAGAGGGAGAGGAAGGAGAGGATTCAGAAAGTTTTTTGGAAAAGATATTTCCTGAGCTCCTTGATGGCTCAGGAGTTGAAGTCCCTCCCATCCCAATCGAAAGAGCACATCGCCTGGGCAAACCAAGACCAGCAGCTGATAAACCACGAGCCCTGATTATGAGGTTTCTTAATGATCGTGAGAAGGAACGTGTCTTGAAGGCTGCAAGGGTTAAAGGAGACCTCCAGTACAAAGGTAAGCACGTCTTCTTTGACCCAGATATTCCATACGAGGTTTGTCAACAGAGAGGAAAATTCCACCACATCTGTGAGGAGCTCAGGAGGAGAAAACTGAGACATGGATTCTCATTCTCGGCGACTCTTCTGGTGACTTTTGAAGGTAAAAATGTGCTCAGAACACCAGGAGAAGCTGAGGAGCAAGAGATGGAACCACCAGTGTGGGGCATGCAAGTACAGGTTGTGGTCACATGATGATACATTTCTGTTGATTTGAAGACTGTAGAAAAAGATTCAGTTGTAGTTATCTGAACTCGTTTCGATTCTCATCTAAGAGTCATTCTCAATCTGTGAATTGAGTCTGGGAACTCAGGTTTATTTCCTCCTCTGTGTAAGCCCTGCCCACAGGGCGTGACCTCCTGATAAAGGGAGTTTTTGGTTTCACTTGAGACGACTCTCTTTGTTTACCAACAGCCCTGAGATGGGCCATCTAGGAGGACAAGGATGGATTCTCTTTTTTAACAAAGATGGCCTCCTTAACTCCTCTTTCAAACCATCTTTTCTCCCGCTCAGAATCTCCACCTCACTGTCTTCAATAGAGTGGTTTGTGGCTTTAAGACGAAGATGCACAGCGCTCTGGGGTCCTGAACTCTCATGTCACTGTGCTGATAAAGCCTCTTGTGAAGTGGCTGTTTAGTCTCCCCTATGTACCGCTCTTTACAACTTTCTTCACTGCTTTGGATAGAATACACTACATTGCTCTGTTTTTGGGATCTTGTCCTTTGGGTGAACCTGTTTTTGTCTTAAAGTGTTGCCTGGTGTGAACATGTTTAATCAATGTGTACTTATATTTCTGTTAGCCATGGACCTGTTATGTGAGGACATCACTTACTTTTTCACTTATCGTATACCTGTCAACCAAAGGTAAAGTCCTGTCCTTTAGTTGACCACAAATATATATTAATGGCTATAATCTACTGACTTTCACAGAAATACCACTCATACTCAAGAATATGAACTTTATACTTTGTTTTGTTCTATCATGATTAAGTCAATAGACTATTGTATAAATACATCTGTGAGATGCTGTGTACCTCAGACCTACTGCCTCTGATGTAAACTTGCCAGTTCCGATTCTACTTGTAGCGGGTTCTGTCAGCATTGAAGACACTGGTTTAAAATAAACAGGGATTTAGTGTTGTTTTAAAATGCTTTGCAGTTTTCCCCTTATGTCCATTTAAACATAAGGGATAAAGACACCCTTTCTTCTTGGACAAATGAGGGATTACACCAACACGTTTCTTTGAAGAGACTGATGATAGTGATGTGGTTTGTGTGTTTATGACATCAGACTTTACGCTCCATGTTGGCTTTCTGCTTTAGGACATGAACTCTGTGTCCAGTTGCATCTACTCATCGGAGTGCCAAATGAGGGAGACTGGATTTGTGGGAAAAGGGAGAAAAAAAATGTAGTGGGCAGTGAGAGGGCGTGGTGGACTGGGAAGGAGGTGTGTCCAGTTCTTTGTAAAGATTGGAGCCAGCAGCAGCCAGTGAGCTTTTGGGGGCTCTTCATTTGGAATGGACTTCCCTCCACTTTTTGATCATTTTGATCACATGATCAGATTTGGATTCGGTGCATGTTTTCAGCATGAACCCTTTTTATTTGAAGTTTTTGTTGTTAATGTTAATCTTTAATTAAATATTATATATTGATCTTTACAGAAAAAAAACAAAAAAATAAAACTACAAAGCAAAAAAGTTTACTTTTTGAAACTGAATGGATTTAATAAAGTTATTTTTTTTCTATATATTATGTTTCTATTTTTTTTTTATTTTACTTTTTTTTAATCGTTCAAAGGTGCTGGACCTGGTCTGGGCCTGGTCTGGACTCGGCCTGGACCAAGGACTGACCGAGTCCGGTATGAACTCAGCCTGGATGTGGTCTGGACTTGGTCTGGACTTGGTCTGGATGGACTTGGTCTGGTTCAGTTTTCTCCTCCACATAATAAAAGCTCTTCACCTCGTGTTTGACTTTTCTGATGGAAAATAGTGATTTTAGAGTAACTGATGTTGACCTTGTGTTTCAGAGATGTCCTCCACAAGTGAAAGGAGCTCTGAGGAGACGTTCCGGTGCTCCATCTGTCTGGAGGTGTGGGTCTCTCGTGAGCCAGTGTCCACTCCATGTGGACACAACTTCTGCAAACGCTGCATCTGTGAGGCCTGGGCCCCTGAGGGCCCCTGCACATGTCCCCTGTGTAACAGGAGGTATGACAGAAGACCTGAGCAGCTCAGCGTCAACTATTTGCTCCTGGAGATGGTCTCTCAGTTTAAACTAGAGGCTGAAAAGTCAAAAGTCACAGCGTTCCAAAACCTGGAGAGGTGTCATGTGACGTCTGCTCTGAGCCCAAAAGCTGAAGGCCCTGAAGTCCTGCCTGGTCTGTCTGTCCTCGTTTCTGTGAGACCCACCTCCAGCCTCATCACACAGTCTCTGGCCTGAAAAGACACCAGCTGATGGAGCCTGTGGAGAACCTGGAAGACAGGATGTGTCCCAAACACCAGCGCCCCCTGGAGCTCTTCTGTGGCACTGACGAGAAGATCGTGTGCGTCACAATGCTCCGTTCTAGAGCACAAGAACCATGAGCTGTTGTCTCTGGAGGAGGCGTGTGAGCGCAGGAGGTCCTCTCTGCTGCACACTCAGGCTCAGAGCCAGCACATGGTGGAGCAGAGGAGGCTGAAGGTCCAGGAGATCCAGCGCTGCGTGGAGCGCTCAGTGACACCAGAGGTCCACAGAGAGAGGGCTGGGGGCTGCAGACCTTCACTGCTCTCATGCAGTCTGTTCAGAGGCGTCAGGACCCGGTTTCTTAGAGGAGCTGCAGGAGAAGCAGAGCCGGAGCCACAAACGAGCCCAGGAGCTGGTGCAGCAGCTTGGAACAGGAGATCTGTGAGCTGGAGAAGAGCAGCACTGAGGCGGAGCGGCTCTCACGCTCTCAAGGACCCCTCTCACTTTCTACAGCGCTGCCCTGCACTCACGCCCCCTGCTGTGGCTGAAGGAGTGGAGCAGCGTGAGCTTTGAGCCGGAGACGTGTGAGGCGGCAGTGCGGCCCGGGCTCTGTCTGAGCTGGAGAAACATCTCTTCTGAAGACTTTAACAAAGTGTTTAAAGCTGAGCTGAAGAGAGTGCAGCAGTTTGTGGTGGACGTCACTCTGGATCCAGACCACTGCTCAACTCCTCAGCTCGTTCTGTCTGAAGATCTCAAACAGGTTCATCACACTGACATGGCGAAGAAGCTCCCAGATTCTCCTCTGAGGTTTGATCGATGTGTTTGTGTTCTGGGAAAGCAGAGTTTCTCCTCAGGCAGGTTTTACTTTGAGGTTCAGGTCAAAGGGAAAACAGAGTGGGATTTAGGAGTGGTCCGAGGGTCCCACCAACAGGAAGGGACAGATCTATCTGAGACCTGAAAATGGATTCTGGTGCATTGTTGTTGAGAAACAAAGATGAGTACAGTGCTGGTGCAGGTCCTTCTGTCCGTCTGTCTCTTGTGGCGAGCTCCTCAGAAGGTCGGGGTGTTTGTGGACTATGGTGAGGGTCTGGTCTCCTTTTTATGATGCAGATTCTGTAGATCTTCTCTTCTCCTTCAGCGAGGCTGCTGCTTCAGGAGAAAACTGTTTCCATTTTTCTATCCCAGTTTTAAATTATGGAGGTTCAAACTCTGCTCCTCTGGTCCTCACTGCAGTGAAGACTTTCAGAGGTCAAAGTGACGAAGAACAAGAATAAAAGTTGTCTGAACTTCAGTCAAATGTAACTGTGGATACTTTTGACTCCATTTTGGACTGAAAGTACAAAGTTCTTTCTCTTTATTGTTGAAGTTCTTTTGAAATGTCTGAAGGTTTATTGTAATCCTGTTCATGTTGAACCTCCTGTGAGAGGGTTTTGGGTTCAAGTCTCGGCTTTGAGCAAACTAAATATTATGTATAAAAATGTCTAGAAATGTATTTAAATGTTTAATCAAAATCTGATTCTTTAATAACTCTTAAAAAATGGTTTTGTTTGTTTCTTTTGACCTCGTTTCTTGCCGATGACGACAGCAGACTTTAGTTTAAGTTGAAAATCCCAGATGAGAGTTGAAGGACACATTTGGCATTTCAGATGTTTTGTCCTAATCTTCTGCTGTTACCTTAGCTGTGGTTGGTTGTAAAACATGAGTGTCTTTTAGCAGCATGTTTCCAGGTGTAAGTCTCTAGTGTGCTGCCACAGTTGGAGGTATTAAGGGTATATATTATAAATATATGCCTGCTACATGTATTCAGGTGTGTTGTGGAATTTCTGCACTGAAAGCAGTTAAAGAAAATAAAGAGGTTGAACAGAGTTTTGTCTTTCTCAAGAGGTGGATCTTTATTTACTCGTTCGTGCACAATAAAAATCACTTTCCCTGACTGTCAGCCGTCCCTCTTCCCCCAGAACAATGACAAGCACACATCCTTTTAAAGGCAGTAACTGAAACTGACACGTACGCACATCGTCACAATCAAATCAGCTCCGAAACAGAAACAACTCTTAAGGATCTGACCTTCCAAGCTCTGTCTTGACCCACGACTGGCAGCAGCAGAAGAATATTATCTGCAACATAGATACAATGACATGACATTTTTCTGTTACAATACTTATTATCTTTCTGATTATGAAACCCTATATATATATATATATATATATATATATATATATATATATATATATATATATATATATATATATATATATATATATATATATATAGCTAAATTAACATAATCTAGGACTTTAGTCTCTATTTTGCCCAATTTAAATCATTATTATTTCCCCCCTTTAATCAGTAAATTGTATTTAAACAGTTAAACTACTGAATCACTCATGTAACCCTCCTCATCAACGCGGGGAAGACCAAGGAGATGGTGGTGGACTTCCGTAGACGCCGCTCTGCTGCCCCCTCACCAGTGAACATCCAGGGAAGGGACTGAGATAGTGGATTCATACAAGTACATGGGTGTTCATCTGAACCACAAACTGGACTGGACTCATCACACAGACGCACTGTACAGTCGACTCTACCTCCTGAGGAGACTCCGGTCCTTTGGAGTGACAGGGCCACTCCTGAGGACCTTCTACGACTCGATGGTGGCATCAGCCCTCCTGTACGGGGTGGTCTGCTGGAGCAGCAGCATCACAGAGAGGGAGAAGAAGAAGCTGGACAAAGTCTCTCATGAAGTACAAGATTAGCTGTAAATAAGAGTGTTATTATTATTATTATTATTAATATTATAAGAGTTTTATTTGTATTATTATACTGTGCATAATCTGCTTCTGTACCCTTTGTTGTAACTCTGTAATTTCCCCATTGTGGGACAAATAAAGGTCTTATCTCATCTTTATCTGGCCCTGTCACATGAACAGACACATATTGAGCACACAACATTTTACCAATGACTTTGAATAAACACGGGAGAACACAGGAGAACACAATCAAGATTACAACTACAATAATACCAACATTTATAAGCACGTCACGCCAGGAAGTAAGAATCCATCCTGTTCGTGACGCCAATAAATAAAGTAACAAGAAATAAAGAGGTAAGCAGAGTTTGTCTTTCTCAAAATCTTTATTCACTCGTGCACAGTAAATAAAGACAGTCCCTGACAAGAGCAGCCGTCCCACTTCCTCCAGAACAATGACAGCACACGCCCTTTTAAAGGCAGTAACATGCGCTGACACGAACGCACATCGTCACAATCAAATCAGCTCCGAAAGAGACACAAACAACCCTCAAGGTTCTGACCCTCCAAGCTCTGTCTTGACCCACGACTGGCAGGAGCCAAGATAATATTATCTGCAACATAGATAGAATGTATACATTTACTCTGCTATCAATTTTGTATCGTACTGACCACTATGATTGACGGATGTGAATAGTAACTAATTGTAATTAATGTAATCATTAGGTGTCACTATCTCGTTTGGGTACTGAAATGTATTTTTGATATATTTGATGATGCTCTTTGATGTTTTTTTGAGCCTCTGCTTTGGTGTCTTTGAGTGGCCACTCCTATTCTTGTGGCCACTCCTATTCAAGCTTCTTGTCCAGCGTCAGTCGCCCATTTGCCTGAGGAAGGCCGAAACGTTGCCACTTCACCTGCTGTAAATAAATTCAGCTTGCAAGTCAGACAGTGTGCACACCTTTTCTCTCAGTAACAAATACAGTGGCAATTTTAAATCATAATATTAAAAAAAATAATAATAATAATTCTGATAATACTCTTTATTCGTAAATATTCTCTCTCTAGAAGCCTTCAGTCGCCATATTCCAACTTTTATTTGGTTGAAAATGTATTTAAAAAGTCTCAGTGTTCAATAGAAATAATGTTTTGACTCGTCGAACACTAAAATAATCGTTAGTTGCATCTTTAATTCTAAATTTCAAGTTCATGTTTGAACACTCACTTCCCAAAGCCTCTGGGCGGGGCTTGTCCCTGCTGCTCGCTGCTGATTGGCTGCACTCTGCCGCTGATCAGAGCGTTGCTGGTGTGACCCAGAATATGAAGCTCAATTGGGAGAATACAGAGTGTAATGTAGTGCCGGGGGTTCCTGTGCAGGCCTGACTGGCACATGACAAATGGTTGAGTCATTTGGAGGAAGTGAAGAATCCCTGGGGAAAATCTGTGTTTACGACATGGAAGGAGCTGATCAAAACATTCAAACTAAACAAAGATGCTCAAATCTGAAACTGGTTTATGACCAAGGTTTTGTACCAAATCGAACTGACCTGAGATTCAAGGTCTGGATTACAAAAGGTATAAAAGGTTTTCACCAGATTGTAAAAGATAATCACATGAAAAGCTTTGAAATGTTTAAAGAATCCTTTGACTTGGAGAAACAAGACTTTTGTAGGAGTTATTATAACCAAGAAATTAAACTAAGTAATGACCATTATAACCTTCCGACTTAATTTATTTTATTAAGCTTTATGAATCAGAACTTTCAAGCTGAATAATATCTAAATTATACCAATGCATTGCTAATCTGGAAAAATACTTCTTTCACACTTCTTTATAACACCATGTCAAAGTGCTTATTATTCACAAGGAAAGCCAGTGTTACGTGTTTTGGGACTGTCCTGTGTCTCAGAAATATCAGACTGAAGTTCATGATGAACTGCAGACTGTTTTTGGTTTAGGTTTGATGACACAAACATCACCAACGATCAAGAACTGGACTGACATAGGATCAGACCAATGGAGAAAATGACTTTAGAACTTAATTTGAAAATGGACTGAACGAAATGGGTTAACCCGTGTTTGTTGTGTCGTCATTTTATTTATGTTTTTTCATACTGTGCCATTTGTGTCATTTTATTACTCATTATGATTTTGATTATTATGATTATTTATTATTATTATTATTATTATTATTATTATTATTATTATTATTATTATTATTATTATTATTATTATTATTACATTATTATTTGCTCTTGCTCTCTGGTCATGTTCTTTGTTTTTTTTATATGTGAACAAACAAGCAACAGAAAATAATACAAATAAATAGTAATATTAATATAAATGAGACAGTATTTTTTTATTAATATTATTATTATTATTATTATTATTATTGTTATAATGATTTGCTCTAGCTCTCTGGTCATGTTCTTTGTTTTGTATTTGTTTATATATATATTTTTAAAACACAAAGAAAGGCTCTAATAGAAGTACGTTCAGTTTAGAAACACTGGAAAGGTCTAAATAAAAATAAATTCCCCCGTTTTACCTTTGTTTGTCCGTGTTGCCACTAAAGATTCACATATTTTACCCGTGTCTTTCATTGTTTCTCAAAGTGCAGTGCGTTTCCAGCTTGAAACATTCGTAACATTTGTTCTGTTTCTGCTCCTTTTAAACACATGATTTAAACCCCTCTCTCTCTTTGTGCCCACTTATGTCCATCGTTTCTGCAGCGGGAGAAAAGCCCATTATCTCGACCACAGAATCACATTTATGAAACACATTCATCCAAACCCGGTGCCATTATTCCAAAAGCGCCTCCTCCCAGAGACATTCGAGACCTTTGGGTTTTTCTCTCAAAGGCTCATGCTGGTTTTCGGGGTCCAACAGGTGGGACAGATGTGGACAGTTTGGATATCAGTGCTTTTTACAGGTAAAGCCTATATCCCCTTCATTAATAGATACATGTCGAGCAGGATTTACGCGCTCTGTTGTGGCTTAAATGGATTGAAATGGTAGAAAACAGTTCTTTTTGTGGGCGTGTATCAAAAAAATCAAAGCTATTTCTATGTAACTTCATATTTATGTGATGTTTTTACCGTTTTATTGCGATAATGACTGATATTTATCGTTCAGTGATGGGATGGAAATGAGCTCCACGTCCTGTCCTCTTCCACAATTAAATAAAGTAATTAAGTTATGGGTATTTCAGAATATCCCAACTACTTTTCAGATTTATTATTATGAATTATTTCTCTTGAATTGTTCGTAGAAGTCTGAATGTTAAATAGTTGAGCTTTATATTTGGTGAAAATGGACATGAACAGAAGTAAAATAACCCGATTCTGATGCTCATTTCCGGGTTCTGTTTGTGGTTTATTCAAACTCCAAATGGAGGAAAGACGCCAGTGAAAGGAGAGAGTGTGTTTGAAGGTCCAACGGGTTTCAACCCTCTTCAGTTCCAGAGGTGGGACCAAGTCTTGGTTTTGAAGGTCCCAAGTAAGTCTCAAGTCTTTGGCGTCAAGTCCAGGTCAAGTCAGAAGTCAATGGCCCACAAGTCCAGGTCAAGTCCAGGGTCAAGTCCAGGTCAAGTCCAGGTCAATGGCCCACAAGTCCAGGTCAAGTCCAGGTCAAGTCCAGGTCAAATCCAGGTCAAGTCCAGGTCAAGTCCCAAGTCAATGGCCCACAAGTCCAGAGTCTTGGCCTTCAAGTCCAAGTCAAGTATCAAGTCTTGAGAGTACTTAGGCTTAGAAACGACTCACTTGAGGTACTAGTATTAGTTAAATGTTGACGATACTGAGTCTAGGTCATTGTTGACTGTGAATCAAGTCTTTGTTGTTATAAAGTCGTACCCAGAGTTTTTTTACGGGGTCGTGTTGGGTTTTATGGTCTGAGACTCGTGGAGGACTAGATCTGGTTCAGACTGGATCGAGATGACTGGTCATTTCGTGGTAAATCTCGCCGATGTTTTCCACGTTCCTCGGGAGTTTTCCATCCGGTTTTTTTTGGAGCATATTTGTGGATCGCAGTCAGAAGTTCGAAAACGCGGCGCCCTCCTCTGGCACACTTTTGTACTTGCCGCATCAGTGTGTGTCGCTTCTGACGCACAGTGGAAAAGAACTGGGAATGAAATGGTTCCTACGGTAAAGTTTCAGGATGTAAATATGGTGTTTCATGTTTTATTTGTGCATTCATGGAGACTAAAAGCGTGTTCAGCTGAAAACGGGAGAAGCCTGAACCGAGACGGCCTTGAGTCGAGGTGAATAAACTGGTGATTATTGGGTTCCAAAAGAGTCCGGTGAAATCAGCGTCGATACAAAACGGGCCTCGCGTGTTCCTAAACGCCACGTACGAGAGGATTGAACACGACTGTGGCGCTGTCTGTGCAGAGCGAAAGATGCTTCGCTGAGACGGGATTGTGGAGTTAAAGTAAGAGGTGCATTTAAAGGTGCACTATGTCACTTTTACAGTGCACTGGCTTGTCAGTTATTCTGGAATATTCCACTGTATGGTCTTTAAAAAAAAAATAATTTAAAAAAGATAATAATTCTAGTTATATATAGAAAGTTGCTAGTTAATATTTAAATTAAAAATATATATATCTATATTGTTTAAAGAATATTAAATAAAGATATTTTGTTGGAAAAACAATGGCTAGTTTGCTAAAAGAAATGCAAAAAAAAAAAATGTTTGGTTGATAAAATAAATAAATACATACATAAATAAATAAATAAATAAATAAACATACAAATAGATCAACTCTGCACACTCTCCATACAAATACATCCGCTTCACTCGCTGGCGGCGCTGCAGTGGGTCAGAGCCGCGGCCGGACTTGTGTTACTAATGGGGCAGAATCATTATTGTTTGTCGGATGAGAAATGTTCTCTTTCCAAATGAGCGAAATGCTTTCTCCGACCGCACTCGGAGCATGACACAAGCCTCAGACCATCATGTCGGACCACAAATGAAACCCCGCCGTTTCCCGGATGTGTTTTTAGAACTGCGAGTAAAAATGGCTCGAGACTAAACCTGGACTAGAACAGGACTCAAACCAAGTCTGCATCAGGACCAAAACTGAATAAACCAAACCGAGTGCACGATGGGATTGTGTAGTAAAAAAAAAGAATGATACCTAAAAACTGTATTGTGGCTTAAATGTGCACTGCGGTTCACCACCTGCTTGTCTCCATGGAGATGCTATGGCTGAGAATATTCCACATGCATGTGTACAGCAGGGAGGATTATTGGGTTAATCGATGAGCGTGATTATTCAGGTCACAATATAATCGTAAGCACCAAAAAAATAACAATCAGGGCCATTTTAGAAGCAAAATTAAGTATTTTTAGTTTAATCTATTGTTCAAAAAATAAGCCTGTAAAATGTAAAATACTTTTTTATTTGGCTGTTTTTGTCATATTTTATTATCATTCGCATCAAGACAGAAAGTATTTATTTATTTTAGCCCAACAAAAGCCTCATGTTAGGACAGAAAGTCGTGGCATTAACAGTGAGTCATTTAACCCAGTGGTTCTCAAACAGTTTAACTCAAACAGTACGATACTCGGTCTAAACAAGGCTTAAACCAGGTCTAATAAAGGACCACACTCTTACTGGACAAGTTCTAAGCAAGGACGAACCCAAAAGAGGGCAGAAATGTAGATTAAATGGACTTTAACAAATGATTTAACTGCAAAAGAATGTGCGCACCACCTGAAGGAGCTCGCGTACTCCCACCGCAGTTTGAGAACCAACGGCGTCACACGCACACGTTGAGAAGACCGCATTAGAACATGTTTAAACCGTTGAAACCGTTCATTACACTTATTACGACTGTTCCCCGCTGACACGCGCCACTAACTGTGTCCTGCAGGGGGCGTGTTGTCGGAGAAGACCTGCCGCTTCCAAGATGTTCTGGACCACCTGAACCTGACGAGGAGCAGAGAGCTCTACTACATGACGCGCCCCGTGAACAACCACACGCAGGCCACGCTGGTCACCATCGAGCTGAGCCTCTACGCCATCCTGGACGTGGTCAGTCGAGAAGCCGCCATTTGCACCAAATCGAGGTTTGGTTTGGGAATATTGGCGTGTTCCAGGAAGCTAGTGCTTGGGGGGCCCTGGAACGCCGCTCGAACCGGGAATTCCAAGTAGTGGACTGGGAGCTGGTCATTGGTCTTTCACTTCCAGATACGGGATCAGCTGTGATGTGTCAGAACAACGAGAATGACCCCCCAAAACGTGGGTCTTAACCGGCTTAGCCAGCGCATTAGCCGCGTCGTTAGCCTCGTGCTAAAGCTCTGCGCAGAACAAAATCCGTCCTGGGTTCGGCAGTAACAAACGGACGACAATGTGTGTTTTTTCAGGTGGAGAAAGACCAGAAGTTCATCCCTTATGTCTGGACCGTCATGGTGAGCGCAATTTCAGACTAATGCTCCACTGTGTAACTCCACGAATGTTTGACAGGGAAACTACAATTTAAGGTTGGCGTAATGTGGGGTCTTTAAAGTGACGTATGACAGGTTTTTTACAATTGTCTAATTCTGACTTTATTTGGTGTGTTTAAACCTGTCGTACATAGAAATGATGTTTTACTCCAATCGAGTAGGTATTTGTGGAGAAAACGTGGAAAGATCTGTAGAAAATGACAGGAAGTGACATCACAGCAGGGACAGGAAGTGACATCACACCAGGGACACTCATTCCAGTCAAAGTTTATGCAGAATTTACACAAAAGAAACCACTTTTTCGACATTAATTCAACAAAATAAAATCACTCTAGTTTTTTTGTCAAATGAAAAAAATCGGTGACATTAGATGCGTTTTGGCCCAGTGCTTGCTGGGTAATTTCCTAGTGTGATGTCATCAATTACAAACAGGAAGTGAAATTGTAAACCTGAAAAATGTGCTATTTTGGGATAAAATGGTAATAATTTTTTAGCAAAACTGAAAATATATTTATCTTAAGCGTTTTAGTTCAATGTGTCTTCCGACCTGTAGGGGGCGCTTTAATATCAAGTTGTTTTCTTTGTTAATGAATTCTGTATTTTAAATCCAGAAGTGGCAGAACGACTTCATCTCATGGGACAAAGACGACTTCTGTGGCATCGACAAAGTGTCCATTCCCACCGAGGTTCTGTGGAAGCCCGACATCACCATTGAAGAGATGTATGACTCCATGGTGTAACTACACTTTTACTACATTCTACACCTGCGTACGCCGCGCGATACTCTTACAGATCCTTTATCAGCAGGTAACGTGGGCAGATCCTACAAGGTCCAGGTTAGAAAGCATGAAAAAGACCTTGAGGGTTTGTGTCTGGGTTGGTTTCCTCTGGTTTTTATGGCTTCAGAAAGTTCAACGTTGGTGGATTTCGATTTTACGTTCAAAACACAGTGAACCTTCTGAGATGAGGACAAATGTGAAAAGTGTTTGGTCCCAGGGTGGAGAAGGACAAAGCCCCGCCCAGCCCTCACCTGTTCATCCGCTCCAATGGAGAAGTGGAGGTCCAGAACGACCAGGTGTTGGTCAGCACCTGCAGGATGAAGGTCCACCGGTTTCCTTTCGACACGCAGAGCTGCAGCCTGTCCTTCAAGTCTGTCATCCACACAGGTCATCCTCTGCTCCTCTGGCCTTCTCCTCTGCTCCTTTGGCCTTCTCCTCTGTTCCTCTGACCCTCTCCTCTTCATCATCTGCCCTTCACCTCTTTATCATCTGACCCTCTCCTCTGCTCCTCTGACCTTCTCCTCTGCATCCTCTGACCTTCTCCTCTGCATCCTCTGCTCCTCTGATCTTCTCCTCTGACCCTCTGACCTTCTCCTCTGTTCCTCTGACCTTCTCCTCTTCATCCCCTGCCCCTCTCCTGTGCATCTTCTGCTTCTCTGACCTTCTCCTCTCTGCTCCTCTGACCTTCTCCTCTGCATCCTCTGACCTTCTCCTCTGTTCCTCTGACCCCCTCCTCTTCATCATCTGCCTTCTCCTCTGCATCTTCTGCCCTTCTCCTCTGCATCCTCTCCCTGCTCCTCTGCATCTCTTCCCTTCCTCTGCATCCTCTGACTTCTCCTCTGCATCTCTCTGACCTTCTCATCTGCTCCTCTGACCTCCTCTGCTCCTCTGACCTTCTCCTCTTCATCCTCTGCTCCTCTGACCCTCTCTCCCCTCATCATCTCTCTTGCAGTCAAGGACATCCTCTTGGTGGCCAGCGAGAACTCGAAGGAGGCCACAGAACAGTCTAAAGAGGTGATGAGGATACAGTACGAGTGGCTCTTCATCAACATTAAAATACTCAACACCACGACGGACGAAAACCAGGACATGGTGGTCTACACTGTACGTACCAGGACAAGATTCTGTTTTAGACCAGCTCTGGCTTTGTCCACACACGACCCTGGTCAAATGCAGATGCGCTCCCGGGTCAGGCTGCGTGAACGGGGCCAAACGCCGCGTTCAGTTAGCGCTAACTCCCAGTCTACGAGTTAGCGCTAATGCATTTTCAATTGAGGAGTTATTATTAGCCTCCAAACATCGCAACCTGTGAAAGAACAGGGCTGTTTTTCACTCGGCCAATCGTGAGTAACGCCAGAGCCTCCTTAGAAAGCATGGTGTGGATTGTTACCGTTAGCGATCAGCTCCGAAATTAGCATACACGCTAACAACCTCGTCATAACATACGAGATAAAAACAAAAAAAGGAAACTAAATTAAAACAGAGGAGATTTTTCTTTCTTTTTCTTCGTTTTTTTAATATAAGTCAATATTTATTTGAATTTTAAGATAATTAAGATTCAGTCCTACAAGTGAACTCTAGGTTGAAGTTGGATATTGATAGTTATTACTCGGTAAAAAACATAAACAACAACCATGTCTACAAACGACATAAGTATAGTTTTTTTTATTTTATGCCTTATTAAAATTAAGGGATAGAATGTTCACAGAAGTACCAGCTGAAACACATCCTGCTTGGACTGACATTCTTTTATTTTTGTATACTTTATTTTTAAGTTTTTAACGAATACAACAATACAGTACTAAACATAGGTCATTAAATTATTATTTTTTGCTATTTTATTTTTTATTAGAACATAGAACGACAACAGAAAAAAAAACCACACAAAAACACAACGAACGAGCTGGGAAAGAGTAAAAGTAGAAAATAAGGGAGTGGCATCAAAAAAAGAAGAAGAATTAGAGCATATTAAGTTCTGAATAATAGTCCCAATTTGTCCATTGTCTGTTAAATGTGTCTATTTTTACGTTGAGTCCTGAGGTCATTTGTTCCATGTGCGTACGTCGGTTATGATGACATTAGTCCCATCCTTAGTCGTCGGACTCATGGTTCGAGTCTTCCATTTCTTCCCAGCTGCTTCTAAAACGTCCTGGACTGACGTTCTCTCTCTTTCATTTGAGGCAGCAAAATGTTAAGAAATATATTTACTTGTTGTTTATGTTGCCAATATATTTTATCCAGATTTAAGGCATGTTTTTGGTCGCTGTTAGCATCTGGGCTAATTCCAGCACAGATCGCTAACGGTAAGAATCTACCTCATGTGTGGCCGTGTGGTCGTGTGTGTAGAGTGGTCGTGTGTGGTAGAGTGGTCGTGTGGTAGAGTGTGGTCGTGTGGTAGAGTGGTCGTGTGGTAAAGTGGTCGAGTGGTCGTGTGGTAGAGTGGTCGAGTGGTCGTGTGGTAGAGTGGTCGTGTGGTCGAGTGGTAGTGGTCGTGTGGTCGAGTTGTCGTGTGGTCATGTGGTAGAGTGGTCGTGTGGTCGAGTGGTCGAGTGATCGTGTGGTCGTGTGTTAGAGTGGCCGTGTGGTAGAGTGGTCGTGTGGTCGAGTGGTCGAGTGGTCATGTGGTAGAGTGGTCGTGTGGCCATGTGGTTGAGTGGTCATGTGGTAGAGTGGTCATGTGGTAGAGTGGTCATGTGGTAGAGTGGTCGTGTGGTCATGTGGTAGAGTGGTCGTGTGGTCGAGTGGCCGTGTGGTCGAGTGGCCGTGTGGGTCGAGTGGTCGTGTGGTAGAGTGGTCGTGTGGTAGAGTGGTCGTGTGGTAGAGTGGTCGTGTGGTCGTGTGGTCGTGTGGTGGTCGTGTGGTCGTGTGGTAGAGTGGTCGTGTGGTAGAGTGGTCGTGTGGTACGAGTGGTCGTGTGGTCGTGTGGGTCGCGTGGTCGTGTGGTCGCGTGATCGTGTGGTCGTGTGGTCGTGTGGTCAAGTGATCGTGTGGTCGTGTGTGGTCGTGGTGGTCGTGTGGTAGAGTGTGTCGTGTGGTCGTGTGGTCGTGTGGTCGTGTGGTCAAGTGAATCGTGTGGTCGTGTGTGGTCGTGTGGTCAAGTGATCGTGTGGTCGTGTGGTCGTGTGGTCGTGTGGTCGTGTGTGGTCAAGTGATCGTGTGGTCGTGTGGTCGTGTGGTCAGTGTGTCGTGTGGTCGTGTGGTCGAGTGGTCGTGTGTCGTGTGTGTCGTGTGGTCGTCGGTGTGTGGTCAGTGATCGTGTGGTCGTGTGGTCGTGTGGTCAAGTGAATCGTGTGGTCGTGTGGTCGTGTGGTCGTGTGGTCGTGTGGTCATGATCGTGTGGTCGTGTGGTCGTGTGGTCGCGTGGGTCGCGTGTGGTCGTGTCGTGTGGTCGTGTGGTCGTGTGGTCAAGTGATCGTGTGAGTGTGGTCGTGTGGTCGTGTGGTAAGTGGTCGTGTGGTCGTGTCGTCGTGGTGTGTGTCGTGTCGTGTGGTCGTGTGGTCGTGTGGTAGAGTGGTCGTGTGTCGAGTGGTCGAGTGGTCGTGTGGTCGTGTGGTCAAGTGATCGTGTGGTCGTGTGGTCGTGTGGTAGAGTGGTCGTGTAGTCGAGTGGTCGAGTGGTCGTGTGGTCGTGTGGTCAAGTGGCCGAGTGGTCACCAAAGCAGCCCTGGATTGTCATCGTTTGTGACGTTCGGAGGCTAACGCTAACTCTTCCATCACTCTGCACGGCACGTCTTCTCTTTAGATCAACATGAGGCGTCGCTCTCTGCTCTACATTGTGAACTTCCTGTTGCCGGTGATGTTCTTCCTGTGTCTGGACCTGGCCTCGTTCATGGTGTCTCACGGAGGAGGAGAGAAGCTCACGTTTAAAGTCACCGTTCTGCTCGCGGTGACCGTTCTTCAGCTCATCCTCAACGAAATCTTGCCATCCTCCTCTGACAAAATTCCACTTATCGGTACGAAGGAGTTTCTGGTTCAAATCCTGCTCGTAGTCGTAAGCGAGGCACTTTGGATCTCCTTCCCTCAAGAGCCCAGACAGTAGAAACCTGAGCTAGCTGCTAGGAAATCCTTTACGCACGAACGGTCCGTCTAATTCGAAACAGGACCTGTTCTTGACTAAAGCGTGGGTTTTGCTAAACTTTCAGAACCAGAAACTTGTTGTTGGTTGTAGAACTTTTGGGGTAAATTCAGTGGGAGGGGCAGAGCTGTTTGGGGGTGTTTCCTCTCCACAAAGTCGTTGCATCCTCATCATCTCTGACCGGGCCTATCGTGAATCAGGTCCATAGGTGTGTTTTCTCAATGCTCCTCTGTTCCTACAGCGACATACTGCATCGGGATCTTTGCTCTGATGCTGGTGAGTTTGCTGGAGACAATCATGGTCATGTACCTGATGAAGAAGGACGATCATCCAGTGGCGCATAAAGCGGAGGACGAGAACGTGGGCTCCTGCGTCCCCGAAGACACGAGGGATCATGGCATGTTCGGCCACATCTTCCACCGAGGTACTGGACTTCACACCGTCCTCACGAACCTCAGACCGATCTATGAGACATTTAGGCCGATCAAGGCGTTCAGACCTTCACATTCAGATCATTTCACACGAGACACGAGAGCTGTGCATTTGGAAAAGCATGGAAGCAGCCTACGACAGACTGGAAGGAGCCGAAACACAAGAAACTGACGCAGAAGTTCCCCCCAAGGGCAGCTCTTTCCTTGTGGACTTGTCTTTAAGAAGCTCTGAACTCTGAACGTCTGAACCTGTTCTGTTTTCAGGCCACAGTCACAGCGGGCACATTTACGACGGAGAGATGACTTCCGGCGTGACGGAAGAGACGCATTTTCACCAAAACGCCACTCAACTCAATGTAAGACGTAAGCGTGGGCGCCGAACACGGGGGGAAGGTTAGGAAGGAGACGTTTGTAGTCCAACTGTAGTCCAACTGTAGTCCAACTGTAGTCCAACTGTAGTCCAACTGTATTCCCACTGTAGTCCAACTGTAGTCCCACTGTAGTCCCACTGTAGTCCCACTGTAGTCCCACTGTAGTCCCACTGTAGTCCCACTGTAGTCCCACTGTAGTCCACTGTAGTCTGTAGTCCCACTGTAGTCCAACTGTAGTCCCACTGTAGTCCAACTGTAGTCCCACTGTAGTCTGTAGTCTGTAGTCCCACTGTAGTCCCAACTGTAGTCCCATTGTAGTCCCACTGTAGTCCAACTGTAGTCCCACTGTAGTCCAACTGTAGTCCAACTGTAGTCCAACTGTAGTCCACTGTAGTCCAACTGTAGTCCAACTGTAGTCCACTGTAGTCCAACTGTAGTCCAACTGTAGTCCAGGTCCCAGTTGTAGTCCGTAGTCCACTGTAGTCCGTAGTCACTGTAGTACCAACTGTAAGTCCACTGTAGTCTGTAGTCCAAACTGGTAGTCCACGGTTAGGTCCCACTGGTTAGTTCCCACTGTTAGTCCAACTTAGTCCCAACTGTAGTCCAACTGTACGTCAATCTGTAGTTCCAGCTGTAGTCACTGTAGTCCGGCAACTGCTAGCCCAACTTGTAAGTCCCAACTGTAGCTCAACGTAGTCCAACTGTGTGAGGTCCACTGTGAGTCCACTGTGTCCACTTGTAGTCGCCGCCACTGGTAAAAGTCCCGAACTGTAGTTCTCAACCTGCGGTTAGAGTCAAGCTGGTATCATCGTACTAAGTAAGTGCCGCAGACTTCTGTAGTCGCGTACCTTTACTGTGAGTCGCACAACTGGTAGTTCCACTTGTAGTCCAACTGGTAGTGACCAACTGTAGTCCGCACGTTAGGGTCCGTCACTTTCTGTAGTCGCATACTGTAGTCCCAGCTGTGCTATACGTTCCGACTGGTAGTCCAACTGTAGTCCCAAAAGTGTGTGCCCGCAACTGTAGTTCCACCACTGTGAGTCGCCAACTGTAGCTCCAGACTTGTAGTGCCCAACTGTAGTCTCCCACTATTGTAGTCCAACTGGGCGTAGTCGACCCATACGACTGTGTACCAACTGTTTAGTCCCATTCTGTAGTCCCACTGTAGTCACTGTAGTCAACTGTTTAGTCCCACTCTAGTTCCAACCGGTCCTAGAGCCGATCCTGTGGTGCGGCCCGTGGTTTGGAGTCGGGATTTAGACTTTGGAGGAATAAATTGGACTGTTTTTTTGTTTCAGTTAAAGTCTCTCTTTCTATTTGACATATATTTTTTAGAACCATTTAATTTGCGATTGATCCATTTAAGGAGGAAAAAGGGGGATTCTGACCCGTCCTCCAGCCAGCAAATGTCACGTGATCTGATCGTAGAAATGATAAATAAAATTGCTATGGGAACTGCGATTAGATTTGCCTTTTGTGTTTTAATAATCAGATTATGTTCCGGAAAAATGACAGAAAAACTGAAATAATAAACTGACAAACTGTATTCCAGAAGATCTAAAGTACAAGGTTAGCAGTTTTAAGACAGTTATGTTGTTGTTTGTGGAGGAAATGATGACACGGTCCAGACCACACTTTATAACATCCTCTCGTTTCCATGACGTCGGCCTTTCAGGACAGTAAAGTGTCCGAGGAGAGCGTCACTCTGGAGAAGATCCTGGAGGAGATGAAGCGCGTGGAGCACTCTCTGCTTCATCTGAGCCGACACCACGAGGGGCCGGGAGAAATGGACGCGGCTCGCCAAGAGGGGTCAACAAAGTGTTCTTCGTCGTCTACGTGGGGGTGGTCACCAACATTCCTGGTTTACGTCTTCACCGAGTGGCAAAGGGAAGACTAAACGCGGGGTCCACACATCGTCACCAGACTCGTTCTCATCGTTCCAGTTCCGTCTTTACCAAGACGACAAAATGTTCTGCTCGACTTTTGATTCTAGCAGCTGTTGCTTTTAGCTCTCATTTAAACAACTTGGCACCAGCCACTGTTACTAGCCGAACGTGTGTGAATCATGTGAATGTATTTTTATGTTCAGTCATAAAACGTGAAGCGTCGTCATGTGCAGAGACCCTTTAATTTTATTTTGCTATTTTATTTATTTTTTTTGCTTTTTTTTTTTTAATTAAAACAAAGTATGACAAAAACAAAGCAGCAACAACAACAACAACAACAGAAAAACACAAAGAACGGGCTGGAGTAAAAGTAGAGAATTAAAGGAGTGGCATCAGAATTATTACTATTATTTTATTACGTTTTGAATAGAGGAATTAGCGCATATTAAGAGCTAATTAATTTTCACATTTTGTCCTTTTTATTTTTTATTTTTTGTCTATTTTCAAAGTGAGTCCTGAGGTAGAGACCCCAATAGTAAATGTGTTTAAATCCCAGTTCCTCCAGTGAAATCACATCATCATGTTCCACTGAAACGTTTGCTCCATTGGGTTTTGCTTTACACGTTTTTAAAAAGGGTCTATTATTATTTAATGCCACAATATGAATCCATCCGTTTTACTGTAAAACACCGCCCCCTGCTTCCAGAGTCAAGCACTGCATGTGATCTTCGTCGTAAACGTGAAATAAAAACTTTTGAAGCTGAAAATAATCTGTGATATGCATATTTTTTTAACCAAATCTAACAGTATTTGTGTCTCCATGGTTTATTTTGACCTTTGATAACCAGGAAAGTCCCACTCAGACCAGGTTCAGACCAGGGTTCAGACCAGTTTTATTTGTGCGTGACCATCAAACACCTCGTGACGAGCGACGGGATTTATGCTTTTCTAAAGGATATTTCTGACATAATTCCAGCAAAAACTACAACATACGAGATAAAAACAAAAAAAGGAAACTAAATTAAAACAGGAGAAATGTTTCTTTTTCTTCGTTTTTAAAAAATATCTATAAGTCCCTTTTTATCATCAGTCAATATTTCTTAGAATTTCAAGATGATTAAGTTTGAAGTCTGTTTATATCTGATCATCTCAGTTAATAACTTAAACTGTGGATTGTACAGACTGCCCCCGCTTAGCCCCCGCGAGTCGAACATCTGCCGAGTTTGAACGCAGCAGCGCCTCCTGGTGCTGGAGCGTCGCCTCTTCCTTCTCCAGGCGATCCATCTGAGTGAGTCGGCAAAACCAGCCACGGTTGGATTACCTGGCAGGCAGACAGGTCCAGGTCCGGGTCCGAGCAGGGGTCTAACCGGGAGGGAACAGGCCAAACTCATGGTCGAAGACAGAAGGCTGAGGTAACATCCAGGGCAGAGGCGAGGCAGGCGGGTCGGGGACAGACGAGGAGCAGAGACAGGTCTGGAGAGTTGGCCTGATGAGGAGGCGTGGCTGACTGGCAGAGTGGAAAGATACCAGCAGACAGGAGACGAGCAGACTGTGACCATTGCTTTATTTCCATTCATAAAGCGGAGACTTGAACCCAAAACCCTCTCACAGGAGGTCACCATGAACAGGATTCAAATAAACCTTCAGACATTTCAAAAGAACTTATAAAGAACAACAATAAAGAGAAGAACTTTGTACTTTCAGTCCAAAATGGAGTCAAAAGTATCCACAGTTACATTTGACTGAAGTTCAGAACTTTTAGTCTTGTTCTTCGTCACTTTGACCTCTGAAAATGAAAGTCTTCACTTCAGTGAGGATCATAGGAGCAGAGTTTGAACCTCCATAATTAAAACTGGGATAGTGAAATATGGAAACAGTTTCTCCCTGAAGAAGCAGCCGCTGAAGGAGAAGAGAAGATCTGCAGAATCTGCGTCATAAAAGGAGACCAGACCTCACCATAGTCCACAAACACCCCGACCTTCTGAGGAGCTCGCTGCACAGACAGAAGGACATCAGGGTCTGCACAAGCCCAGAATCCATCTTTGTATCTTATTATCAAATGATGCACCAGAATCCATTTTTAGGGAAAAGATCAAACATTCCTTTCCTGTTGATGGACTCTTGGACCACTCCTAAATCCCAGTCTGTTTTCCATTTGACCTGAACCTCAAAGTAAAACCTGCCTGAGGAGAAACTCTGCTTTCCCAGAACACAACAAACCATCGATCAAACCTCAGAGAGAAATCTGGGAGCTTCTTCTTCACATCAGTGTCATGAACCTGTTTGAGATCTTCAGACAGAACGAGCCGAGGATGAGCAGTGTCTGGATCCAGAGTGACGTCCACACACAAACTGCTGCACTCTCTTCAGCTCAGCTTTAAACACTTTGTTAACATCTTCAAAGAGATGTTTCTTCAGCTCAGACAGAGCCCGGGCCGCACTGCCCTCACACGTCTCCGCGTCAAAGTCACACGCTGCACTCCCTCTCACTCTTCAGCCCAGCAGGGGCGTGAGTGCAGGGCAGCGCTGTAGAAAGTGGAGGGGGTCTTGAGAGCGTGAGAGCCGCTCCGCCTCAGTGCTGCTCTTCTCCAGCTCACAGATCTCCTGTTCCAGCTGCTGCACCAGCTCCTGGGCTCGTTGTGGCTCCGGCTCTGCTTCTCCTGAAGCTCCTCTAAGAACCGGTCCTGACGCCTCTGAACAGACTGCATGAGAGCAGTGAAGGCCTGCAGCCCCTCAGCCCTCTCTCTGTGGACCTCTGTGTCACTGAGCTCCACGCAGCGCTGGATCTCCTGGACCTTCAGCCTCCTCTGCGCCACCATGTGCTGGCTCTGAGCCTGAGTGTGCAGCAGAGAGGACCTCCTGCGCTCACACGCCTCCTCCAGAGACAACAGCTCATGGTTCTTGTGCTCTAGAACGAAGCATGTGATGCATACGATCTTCTCATCAGTGCCACAGAAGAGCTCCAGGGGGCGCTGGTGTTTGGGGCACATCCTGTCTTCCAGGTTCTCCACAGGCTCCATCAGCTGGTGTCTTTTCAGCCCAGAGGCTGTGAGATGAGGCTGAGAGGTGGGTCTCACAGAACGAGGACAGACAGACCAGGCAGGACTTCAGGGCCTTCAGCTTGGGCTCAGAGCAGACGTCACACTGGACCTCACTGAAGGTGGACATGACCCCCATTGATCTGCTCTTGTTCTTGTCCAGTTTAGCCTCTGAAAGCAGATCTCGCAGCAGTGTGTTGACTCTGAGCTTGGTCTGCTGTGGAAGACCTCTTTACACAGAGGACATGTGCAGGGCCCTCAGGGGCCCAGGCCTCACAGATGCAGTGTTTGCAGAAGTTGTGTCCACATGGAGTGGTCACTGGCTCAGAGAACACCTCCAGACAGATGGAGCACAGGAACGTCTCCTCAGAGCTCCTCTCACTTGTGGAGGACATCTCTGAAACACAAGGTCAACATCAGTTACTCTAAAATCACTCTTTTCCATCAGAAAAGTCAAACTGGGAGGAGGTGAAGGGAAACCTGCTCACACAGACTGATCTGTGTCTCTGAACTGAGTTCTTCACATGAATCAGTCTGAGAAGGTTCTGACCGAAAGAGACTTCATTGTGATTGGTCGAAAGCGTCACAGCAGCAGAAGAAGCAGAAACATCTCAAAAGTGTTCAATCCAGAGTTGAGAAAAGCAATAGTCTCTTTCTCCTCCACAAATGTCCAAAGTGCCGTTGTGGCACGTTTGTCACAAACTAAAGAGTCTGTGTTTCTCCCAAGCCCCCGGAAGCCAAAATGGCGCCCCAATTCAAGCCTTATGGCGTGTGCTCATTGTGCGATCTCCAAAAAGTTCCCTACTTCCGCGTTACTTCCTGAATAGGGAGTCTAGTGCCTCCCCTTTTATGACGACATCGCCATGTCGCTTTGGCTTCGGGAACGAGCACGGCGAAGCAGAAACGAGAAAGACTGAGGACAGTTAGCGGACTTTTGGAGTCTGAGGTCTTGAAATGGTGACGACATGTGAATGATGAACTGTTATATCTATAAATATAAAGGTTTCATGTTGTAAAGCGAAAAAATGGTTTCTTTGCAGAAAGCATGAGCGTGAACTCAATGAACGCTTCTTTTTGTGTAGCTAAACGTTAGCTGTGTTAGCTGTGTTAGCTTGTTAGCTTGTGTTAGCTTGTTGCTTGTGTTAGCGTTGTGTTAGTTGTAGCTGTGTACTTGTAGCTACTTTCTTATTACTGTATTTACTTTACTTACTATTCATTACACTATATTGAAATGACATAAAACACAATTTACGTGTCTCGTTTGTCTCGTCTTCTTCTGTTTGGTTTCCGTCCGACACGCGCTCTTCGGATGATCGTTCACGGAGGAGTGCGTGCGGCGGTCAGAGCGCGTACATGTCGCCGTGACGTTAAAAATTTGATTTTTAAGGATTTTAGAAACGGCAAAAGAGTGACATTCCTTCTTTTTATTTTTAGACTAAAAAGAATTTCGCACTTTCGGTAATTTTACAGGCCGAACTGTTGAAAATGGTCTGGAGGCTGCAGTACCGCGGAGCGGCCACTACTCAATTTGGATCGCGGACAGAGGGGGCGTGCCTTATCCAGTTATTATAATAGATCCATGGTTTCTTCCTCAAATCGGCCGACGGCGCCGCCATCTTTGTTTTGGCCCAAACCAGAATGCTGCTCTGTGATTGGCTCCCGCCTGTGGGCCCTAAATGCCCGTTAAACCACTGGAGCAAACTAATCAGTGACAGCCAAACAAGATGAACTCTCAAGAGTTTGTGAAGTCACAAAAATCAGAGAATTCATCTTCCCGACAAGGTCAGGGAAAGACCGAGCCCAGACCGGGTCCAGACCGGGTCCAGACCGGGTCAGACCGGGTCCAGACCGGGTCCAGACCCAGATGATATTTTCCTAATAGAATAATACATTTGCACAAATAGATTTCAAACGAGCTGTCGACTCTTGGCATTTGGACCAGAAGAAAAGGATCAAATCTAGTTCTAGATTGAAATCCTCTTTACATTCTGGTCCAGTTTCACACAGTTTGACATGAAATTCTAATCAACTTTTGAACTTTCATGAGTCCAAACTGTTCCAGATCCACATTTGAAGAGGAAAAGAACAAACACAAAATGGAGGACTTTAAGTTTGACTTTCACTTCCACAGAAATGACATTTGTTGCAGTGTTTTTTGATCTTTGACAAACGAATGTTGAGTTGAATCAAAGAAGTCGTGACATCAAGTGCAGGATTGACAGCAGCAGCAGAAGTTCTCTCTTTAGTGGTCTTCAAGAAGAAGAAGAGTGAGAATCACAGTGTAAGTGTGTGAAGCAGAAGAGAAATGGGCCTGGAGCAGGACCAAGTCCTGCACTACAGGAGGACCAGGACCAGACCAGCTGGAGGAGCAGGAGGAAGAGCAGTAATAGTAGTGGGCCGAGTAACACTGACCTGTGCTGGAGCAGATTGTGGAGGGTTTGAAGCCGCTGAGGCGCCTTTGAGCAACGCAGACCCAGTGTTTCCTGCTTCAGTGTGAGACGCAGGGGAGGAGGAGGGGAGCAGAGGGAGGTCAGGAGGCGAGGGAGAGTCAGGGAGGTTAGAGGGGCGGGCCAAAGGCTGGTTTATCTGTGAGTCTGCAAGTTTGGTTCTTGCTCTGAAGTACTGAAGTATTCGCTGTAGAAATGAAGTATTGAAAGTACTTTTTGTACAAATCCTTTTAAATAAAGGAGAATGATCTTGTGTCTTCTAAAGACGGTTCGGCCTGAATACTGCTACTGTAAATGTTGTAAAGACCTTTGGTCAGATTGGTCACTTTAATGTTGTCAAAGGCAGAGTGAAAACCTTTCCATTAATATTCCCTTTAAGCTCTATATATATCTGTCTTCTTTATCTGTACATTCAAAACTCTGTTTGAAAACTATTCGGTTTGAATTGTAAAAAAAGATTCAGTTGTTTCATCTGGACTTTTAGAAAAACAAAACGTTTCGACTCTCGTCCAAGAGTCATTCTCAATCTGTGAAACAAATCTGAGAATTCTGGTATTATATCCTACTCTGTGTAAGCCCTGCCCACAGGGCGGGACCTCCTGATGATGGGCCATTGAAACTCCCTAATGGGCTATTAATATCCTATTGTACACTGACTTTGGCTCCCTCCTCACTGAGTACCTGATTAGCATCAGAATGCCTCGGGCGTCCCCAGGGTTTCAGTTAAATCTTCCCTGGGGGCCCCCCACCACCTCATCAGAATCAGTTTTATTGCCATTGTCAGTGAACAATTCACAAACTAGGAACGTGCTCCACAACGCAACTTGGTGTTCGGCAGGACCCTTGGGGGGATCTGAGCACTTTTCCTGAGAAGCACGACTCTCGGGTTTTATTTGTGTGTGACCATCAAACACCAAAAACTACAACATACGAGATCAAATTAAAAAAGGAAACTAAATCAAAACAGAAGAAACTCGTGTTTTTAATATAAATACCGTTTTATCATCATTCAATATTTATTATAATTTTAAGATGATTAAGTTTGAAGTGTTTACATCTGAATAATTATAATAAAGAAACAGAAACAATTTCCTTCAATGATTAAAAATATTACTGTTTTATTATTTTTTGTGTATTTGTTTTCGATTGATGAAAACATATATTATGACTTTTAGTGTTGTTGTTGTTGTTGTTGTATATATTTGTATTTGTATTTGATTTCTTTCTTTCTTTCCGCTCCGCCCACCGCGCTTCCGTCTGCGTCCTGACGTCACTACCCTTAGTAACGGCTCGCAGCGTCTCCAGGAGCTGAACGGCAACAAGATGGTGAGTTCAGTTTACCTCCGAATGTCGGCTTTGAACGGCACATTTCGGCCCGTGAAGGCGGCGGCGCTGTTCACGTCACGCGCGGTGGAACGTGGAATTCAACGAACGCGAAAAAATCCCGTTCGAACGCGTGAGATTTGGAGGCGTTTGAGGCGGCGCGCGCGGCTGTTGCTTCGTGAGTTCTCATCCGTGGAGATTAGCCTAGCAGCCGTTAGCTCCGTGCGCTTTGTCTGTGTGTTTACCGACCCCGCGACCAAACTGAGAGCCAATAACGTGATTACAAGAGGCGAACGCCCCGCGCGCTTCCGTAACGGGAGTGACGTGTTCGTTTAGCGCGGTTCGGTTTGTTAGAAACTAAAGAAGAGCAAAGCGGCCGAGGACGTGAACGCAGCCTCTGCGCGCGAGCGCGTCACATGATCCACCGGCGAAGAGCCGGGGCTACACCGGGGCTACACCGGGGCTACACCGGGGCTACACCGGGGCTACACCGGGGCTACACCGGGGCTACACCGGGGCTACACCGGGGCTACACCGGGGCTACACAATGTCCGAAAACAGGGACTAAACCACTTCTAAACATGGACTAAACCAGGTCTGAACCAGGTCTGAACCAGGTCTGACACCAGTCTGAACCAGGATGAACCAGGACTTGAACCAGGACTGAACGTCTAACCAGGTCTGAACCAGACTGAACAGGTCTGAACCAGACTGAACCAGGACTGAACCAGACCTGCCAGACTGAACCAGGACTGAACCAGGACTGGAACCAGGCTCATGAACCAGGCTAATCGGCAGGTCCCGTGTGTCTTCTTCAGGGTTTTGCTGTCGATTTTGCGTAAACTAAAGAGCACACCGGACCAGTGAGGTCCGCATTCTCCTCCTCAGGCCTCGACCAATGGCGGAAAGACGACGGTCCTGAAGCAGCCTGGCCTCAGAGGACAATCAGTCACATCACCCCCACACAGGTACCCAACGCGCCACACGCCCCAGAAGAAACGTCTCTCTCACAGCACTGACTCTGTCTACCGCAGATCTGACTCGTCTCCACAGAACGTTGGGTCACATTTCACTCAAAACTCTCATTTAAACCCGATAATGACATTGGGGTTTTTACTTCTGTACTTTTATGTCTTTGCTGTAATTCCCACTGCTGCCAGCAGGTGGACGGGGAAGCGCCCTGACCGATATGACGTTCATGTGGGGCTTTTAAAAGACAAGAACTGTTCAAATCCGTTTTTTGGGCGGGCAGTTCCCGGTCACCTGTCCACGGCGGGCACCGCGGCGGCCGAAGGTGCGGTTCGCCGGGGGTTTCAGACGGCTTTGACATCTGTGGTGAGCCGCCGCGTGCGCGCCGGCGTAAACGACAGCTGCAGACGGCACTAAACTCTGAAGGGCCTCTCGGAGGCGCTAAACCTGACGTCGAGTGTCGGTTACAAAAGAACGAATACTACAACGCCGCAAAATAGTGCTTTTGTGAACACGTCTTTTCAATGTGCGAAATGGCAGACAAACTAAACTAAAAGAACGTGCTAGAACTTGTACTAGAACTGTGTACTAGGAACTTGTACTAAACCAATAATAAGCAATAACAGCAATAATAAAACATGCATTAAATCTAAAGGGCATTAAAAAGGGACTATTTAAAAATTACTATAGTATTAAAATAAAAATAATAATAGGCATTACTATGTACACAAGAGTTACATTTACAGTTTTGAGTGCAGAATAGTGACGGGGTGAGTGATGAAGAGTTGCAGTTAAAGTGGGAGGAGTTTAGAAAGTGTTCATGGAGTCCAACGGGCAGAGGGGAAGCGCGCGGCTAAAGGCACACGCTAAAGCACACGCGATGCGAAAGAAACGCCACTGCGAGTTACATTTGACTGCACGTCTTTTGACTGTGTCGACCGGCGTGTGTTTGGGCTCTCACTCATCTTCCAGCTGTCTCTGCAGGAAGCGCCCGTGCGAGCGCCCTGCAGGACGCGCCCGTGCAGGAGCGCCCGTGTTCAGGAGGCGTGTTTCATTTTGAGTTTGTGCCGGTCGAGGCTTAACAAAGATGAATATTGGCGTTCTTTAAAAAACTGTCAACGATCATAGAATATCACGAGCACATATCGATTATCGTTGACTATCGCAAATATCGTTCGTATCAAAATCGTACTAGCAGTGAGTCCGGTGTCGAGTATCGCGTCCAACCGGAGGGACCCATTGTATCCCGGCCCTAATCGTTACCCCCCAAACATGTGAGATGATTCGTAGTACGAGTAACGGAGACTTTTGGGAACTTTCGGGAGGACTTTCGGAGACTTTTGGAGACTTGACGTTTTCCGGTCCCCGTTTTCGATTCCCAGGGTTTCAACGTCAAGACTGGCCAAGTCTCAGGGGTTTCAAGCTCAACGTTGATGGACATCGGCAGGACAAGAGGAAGATCCGGCCCTTGACTGGAGAGAACTACTTCCGAGAACACCGAAGTCTGGTGCGTGCCGCCGTCTACGCTAAAGCGGATCTAACAGCGTCTCTAAAACGCGACGGAGCACCGTCTTGGTTACAATAAAACCTTCGTTGGAGCTTCCAAACCGCAGTGAATATCCTCTTTATGTTTCTATTGGGTTCCGCCTTTTAAAAAGGAAGCCCGTTGTCGCAATTGACGACGTACAAAATGCACAATAAATGGACTGCTGTGTGTACAAAAAAAACCTGAATTAACTGCGTGGACAATAACAACACATGTATTTAATTCATAAGCGGTTATTTTATTTCTCCACGAATCTGAGACGAGACGTTTTACGACTCGAATCGAGCACGATATTTCATGGAGAAATGTTGTGTTTTGTCCATTTTAACATGACTTTTGCCTTCTGAACAACTAATCGACTAAAATGAACGGCAAAAGTGCCAGAAAATGTTACTTTTAATACTCATTTTCAGTCTGTTTTTAATCGTTTTCGTTATGGACGAGACTCTCCACGTTTATCTAATTTAGCAGATTTACAGAATATATATATGTACATTTTTTTTTCCCTCGAAGTACGCCGACGAGTAACGCCCCGCCGCGCTCTCCGTTTCAGATCTACGTGCATTGACAGCGCGGACAGGAAGAGGTTCGAGGAGACGGGGCAGGTGAGGACACGAGGTGGACGTTTTGGGAGGGTGCGAGAAGTGGGGGACAAACAGAAGCGCTGTGACGTTCGTGGACGGGAACGATGTCTGTGCTTTTCCCTCGCCTCCAAAGACCGTGAGTGTCACCAACATTCTGACTCAAATCACAGTCCATTGGCTTCCGTTAACATGTCGGGGCAAGCTAGCTTTTGTTTATTTTCTCTATGCATTTCCCTCTGCTGTTTTTAGAAGGACGAGAACCAGACAAAGGAACGCGTAAAATGTTCCCGTTCTCTCGCTTTTCCAGGAGCTGGCGGGAGCTTTTAGACGAGGAGAAGTTGAGCGCGCGTTCCCGTGTTGATACTTCGCCAAACAAGCAGCGACCTTCTGACCGCGGCGCCGGCCTCGGAGATCGCCGAGGGCCTCAACCCTCCCACACCATCAGGGACCGGATCTGGCAAATCCAGTCGTGCTCCAGCGCTCACCGGGGAGGGCATCCAGGTTAGCACACGCAAACAAGTCAACAGAACCAGGTTGAACATGTTGCAACCACAAAATGGGGAAGCTATGTCGGCTGTGTTTACGCGCCAAATAAACACTGTAGTTACGTGCATATTATCTCCACTGGGCAAGCTAAAGGCTACGGGCTAATGGCTACCAGTTAATGGTTACGAGCTAAAGGCTGCAAGCTAATGGCTAGAAGCTAAAGGCGCGAGCTCAAGGCTACTAACGGAAGCTAAGCCGGACGAGCTACAAGGCCTAGGCAGACGTAAACGCTAGCGGACTAAAGCTGCGGCGGCTCAAGCACACTAAAGGCGCGACGTAAGCTACAAGCTGTAAAGGCGGCAGCGCAAGGCTACACTAAAGCGAGTCTACAAGTTACGGCGAGCTCAAGGCTACAAAGCTAAAGGGCGGCGAGCTCAGGTACAAGCCTAAAGCGAGCTAGTCAGCTCAAGCGCGACTCAGCACAAGCTAAAAGGCGGCGAGCTCAAGGCTACAAGCCAAGGCGTGAGCTCAAGGCTACAAGCTAAGTACGCGAGCCAAGGCTACAAGCTAAGTACGGCGAAGCTAAATAGGCAGCTAAACTCGGCAGGGATACAGGCAGCTAAGTACGGCGAGCTAAGTACGCGAGCTAGTACGGCGAGCTAAGTACGGGCTAAGTACCGAGCTAATACGCGAGCTAAGTACATTCTACAAGGTCCCCATTTTAGGTGCTTCAGCTGAACAAGCAACCAGGACTGAACCAGGACTGAACCGAGACTGAACCAGGCGAACCAGGACTGAACCAGGACTGAACCAGGACTGAACCAGACTGACGGACTGAACAGGACTCGACACATGTTTTCTCTCTTCTTTCAGGACGGGATGAACTGGTTTGCAAAAGCGTCACACTCCAAAAGAAAGTAGCGTCTTTTCATGTCCTTAAGGATGGGACTGAGAGCGCCCCCTGTCGTCCTGAGGGAGGAACTGCACCCGAATGTACCACTACTTCTAAAGCGAAATGCTACAGACTCTTTAACCAGATCATCCTCTTCGACTAACGTCCACATTATGTTCTAACACCAACATCGCACTACATTCAGCCATAAACACAGGGAAATCATTTGTCTTAAAATCAAATTATCTTTGCACGTTAGAAAGGGATTGTATACAGGACTTTTTAAATATAGTAGTATAAAAACCTTTTAAAGTCCTGAAATGTATCAGAATTGACCCGAAACATGTGACTTTTCAGTCATTAATGTTATCAATCACCAAATCTAATCATGTCAAATTTGTCCCTCAAAGAAATGTTTGTTTACTGGTTTTTTCCAGTTTAAGGGTGTGCTATTCATCACATCCAGAATCGGACTCAACCTAAACGAAACCTGCGACTAGATCAGGACTAAACCAGGCACTAGGACCAAGCCAACAGAGACAACCTTAGTCTCTGTTTAGACTGAGTTTAGACTGGTTGATCTAGACTGGCGTTTAAGACTGGGTAACTGGGTTTAACGGGGACTCGGTTAGGCCCGTTCAGCGTTGGTTCAGCTCGGTTCAGGCCGCGTTTCAGCCTCGGTTCAGCCTCGTCCTGTTCGGCTCCGTTCAGGCCGTTCAGGCTCGGTTCACGCTCGGTCTCCAGCCTCGGTTCCAGCCTCGGTTCAGCCCTCGGTTCAGCCATCTCGGTTCAGGCTCGGTTCAGGTGGTTCAGGCCTCGGCGTCAGCCTCGGGTTCAGCCTCGGTTAAGCCTCGGTTGAGCCTCGGTTTGCAGCCTCGTTTCGAATTCTGTATATTGAATCCAGGCCTGCACAACCATTACTTTGGCTTATCCATTAAATTTGCAACGATTCTTAGATCCATGAAAAGAGCCGAAAGTACGAGATTTTCACCCGAATATCAGGAGATGAGACTGTTCTGAGTTGATTTAATCTTCAGAAACTTGAATTTGGCTTGTTTCTAGTGTCTTTTCTGTGTCTGAGTCATAAAACCTTAGACTTTATCTTAATTGCGATTAACTGGTTTCAATCTTATTAAAATCATGATCTTTCATCTGCTGTTTATGGTCCGATTACTACAGCAACGCATTGCATTGACTTGAACAAACGTTTATCGAAACGTTTATTTTTATTAGATACACAAGTGAATTTTTTTTGTTTTTAAGAGAAAAAAATCTGTTGAAAAACGTAGAAATAGAAATAATTGTATCCATAAAACAGTTTCCATAAAAATAGACTTTATTTTACCCATAAAAACTGAAAAAAAAATCATAAAAACTGAATTTATTTTACTCTTAAAAACTGAAAAATGTCTCATAAAAACAGAAACTCTTCACATGAAAACAACCTTTGAAAAAATAAATTAAAAAAATTCAAGTAAATGTAAAACGTTGCCCGAGTTTGAACACTTTTTTTTAACACTTTTTTTTGTTTTTTATTTTTTATTAAAAACGTATCTTTTCCGTCTCGACACGTCTTCGCTCCATTCCTAAATCTTTGCTTCCACGGTTTCATCGCAGCTGTTTTTCGACGTGAGTTCTATATTTTTGTAACGATGTCTTATTTATGGTGAAGTAGAGCGCTTGCGTTTTCTATTTAAAAAAAACAAAAAAAACGGTCCGATAATTTCAAAACTGTCTGTACGTGTTAATATGTAAAAACGGGAAAAACAGAACTGGTGGGGAAAAAAGAGGCGTTTTATGGGCATGTAAATAGACCGACTTATTTTGAAAGGCCTGTATTAAATGTGCTTTAGGAGATTTTTAAACTCATGCTTTTACGTGTGCTTTTATTTTGAAATAGAGAGAGAGGCGAACCTTTAGGCCTTTTGATATTTTTGAATGTATCTGTCAGAATTTAAAGTAATATGTCAATAAAGAGTTTAAGATTGCAAAATGTGTTTTCTTTGTATTTTTTTTTATGTTATTTATTGAGACATTAGAGACGGGAGGTCAAGGCATCGCTGGAGCTCAGGTCTGAAGAGGAAAAGCAGCAGGAGATGACAGGCAGTGCAGAATCCCGCAAACACTTCGGTTTGGAGTCGGTCTGACTGAAGGTACGCCCCCTGCGTCTCTCTATCTGTACTGCACATATTTGCATTTATATTCAGGAAAAGTCTATTTTTTTTATTTGTGTGACTTATTTTTCTATTTTGCGTTCATTTATTTCCACCAAATGTTTTGTGTTGCTGAAGAAGATCCCTAGCTTGTGAATTTTTAAGATTTTTTTTTTCCCCCCCTGATTCTGATGCCTGTGCGTGGGATGTTCCGCAGTAAGGCATTAACCTGATCTGTCGCCATGGAGACGGGCAGCCGATGCCACCACACAGTCTTTTGTTTTTGTGCCTGCGTTCTACTGAAGTGGCAAAAATACATTCTGATTCCGATTACACGCTAGATCTGTGGAGAGGAGACGCTGTGAGAATGAAAATCCCCCGTAAAAAATAAGTTATAGTGCCACTTAAAAGCAAAACATTATGTTATGTTGAATTTTAGAACTACTTAAACATATACTTAATTTGACAACTAATAAAAGGTGACTTAATACGTTTATTTAAGGTCAACATTTCATTTATCAAACAAAAACAATCAGAAATACCTCAAAATGAGCCCAAAATCTTCAAACTTCATGGATGACAGTTGCTGACATGCGCCAGAGGGGGGCAGTGTTGTGGGCTCTGCAGAAGGAGAACAACAACAACAACAACAAAAACCTGCTGGAGAAACGTGGGAATGCAGCAAAACGCAAGGCGAAGGATGTTTTTGAGGAAGAAAAGCACGTAATATGGAAGCACATTTCTGCCACTTTTTTTTTTCTTTGTTTAAAATTTTCCTGAACACGATAAACAAACAGTAAAACAAAAGACCAGAGAGAGAACAATAGACACAAATCACACAAAATCAATACAACAAAAACAGACATTTTCAAATTAAGTCCGAATGTGATTTTTCTTTTTTTTCCATTTTGCGATTGTCCAGTGCGACGTGGGTCCAGCCCCTGATCGTCGGTGCAGTTTGGGGCCATTTTCGCTGCTGCGTGGTTCTGAAATATAGTACGACGGTGATGTCATGAAGTGTCTGTAAAAACTTTATCGATCTCTGTTCAAAACGTCTGAGCAACCGGGCAGTCCCAGAACACGTGACGGTGGTCTGCCTCCGACTGTTTGCCTTTCCTTTTGAGTAATGAGCACTTTGACCTGGAGTTTTTCTCGCCTTTTAAAACCTGAAACCTTTTTTAAACCCGACTTCATGCTTCATTTTGACTTTTTATTCACCGTCAGAAATGGGCTCCCACAGCACTCAGTAAAGCAGGGCTAAAAATGTTGTTGCTATCATTATTATTATGATTTTTTTTTCCACATTTCTTGGCTTCCGAGTCTCCAGTGAAGCGCCTTCGCGGACTCGCCGTTAACTTCCTCCCACGCGTTCTAACGAGGCCCCTGGTCAAGCAAACGGCCCTGCAATGATTAATAAAAAGAGTTTAATCAAGATCCGGCGGAAAACTGTGGGAGGAGAAGCAGTGTGCGGCTGTGGCAGAGTGGTTAGCCCCCGTCCTCTCAGGCGGTAGTCCCGACCAGGGGGTACACGCACTTTTACCAGGCGGAACTTGGAATGATTTCACATTTTCTTTTCAAAAGCTGGAATTTATTGGCATTTGACAATACTACAAAAAGTTTCAATTAAACGTATTAAGTTCTACAGCGTTAGGACTTTTTTAAAATGATGATTTTGGACATGACTATTTTTAAAAACAAGAAAATGTAATGGTAGTTGATAACAGACAAACAGATGAATACCTGGTAAAGGGTTTGAGTTCGTGGGCGGTTCTTGAGGGTCACATGTCGACGAATTCTGTCGGAAGAATCTGACCTGTTTCTTCATAACACCGTGACAAAGTGCTCATTATTCACAGGGAAACGCTCAATGTTGGAGACATTGTCGCTGCGGACTGTTTTTGACATCATCATCCCGCTTTCAGAACGATGTATTTGGGCCTCAGAACTCCTGCCACGGACATGGATACCTTTGGAACACACTTCTGGCGGCAGCAGAAAAGGTCGTCGCAAAAAAAAAAGAATGATACAAATTGTGCCGATGATCAAATACTGGACATTATAATTAACATACGGGAAAAAAAATCACATTTGGATCTGAAAATGGAAAAATTTGACTTTGTGTACGTCCATTTCCCTATTTTTTATTTTTTATTTTTTTTACCTCATTTGTTCTCTCTGGTCTTGTTTGTTTTTGTTGTTTTACGTTTTACATTTTAATAAATAAAAGAATCCGGACGGTCTCATACTTCACTGTAAAATGATACTTTCTTGAAATGTATTTTGTAGAAATGCCTTAAAACAAGATAAGTACGTTTTTTTGGTCTAGAATGAAGTGCATAAGCGCCCCCTACAGGTCGGATGACTCATTAAACTAAACTGCAGTTAAACTCACACAATAGCAAATTTTTTAGGTTCATAATTTCATTTCCTGTTCGTAATTGATGACATCACACTAGGAAATTACCCAGCAAACATGAGTGTCCCTGGTGTGATGTCACTTCCTGTCATTTTCTACAGATGATTTTCCCACATTTCCTCCACAAATACCCGCTCGATCGGTGTAAAACTATCATTTAAATGCACGACAGGTTTGAACACAGCAAATGCAGTCAGAATTAGACCATCGTAAAGACCCGCCATGGGCACGTTGGCAGTGCTGGTGGTTTTGGTTCAGACGTAACTTCAGGGCACTCAACATCGTACGCATTTTCAAACTCACCCAAGAAACCAAACATAACATTTTTTTTTTTTTCTTTCCACTTTTTATTTGGACCCTTCTCCAAATTTTCTTCCATTTCACAAAATATTTACAAAAGAATTACCTTGTTTCTCCCCCCCCTCCCCCTTCCCCCACCCCCGTTTTCGCTCTCCGACTTTCCAAGCGCGCCGTCACAAGTTTGAATTTTACAAAAAACGTTAATGCAAAACTAAGTCTTCCTCCTCGGTTTTTCGCCTTCGCGCTGCATTTTATTCTTTTTTTTTCTTCTTTTTTTTAAGAGCTTGAATCCAGAATTTGGTGGTTTTTCCCGAGTGCTTTGTGAGTCCGTCGCGCCTTTAGCTGCAAACAACAGTCTTAAATGTGCTTTACTGAAAAAGGAAGTACAACGTTAGCATCATTTGGAGCGTCCTGATGCTAATTGCGTGTCCGTTTTTCCCTCCAACCGAAAGTCATCAGCCAAACGGAAATGGAGCGTCTTTATTTTGAAAGGGAAGCCTTGCAACAGGAAGTCCCCGTTTTGTGTTGGAAGGGAGTGCGTTCACGGAACAAGAGGCTTCGAAATCACCTCTGAAAAACCCCCAAAAAACAAAACGTAGATAGTAGTTTCAGTTTTGCCCCGTTCAATGTCCAAAGTCCAGGCGACAAAACGCCAAAACAACTAGGCGTCAGTTTTATTTCCCGAAAGACGTGGAAGAGCGTTTTTGTGTGTGTGTGTGTGTGTGTGTGTGTGTGTGTGTATGTGTGTGTGTTCAAGCCATTTTCAAAGGAAGGAAGTGCAGAAAGGACATCGCGGACACGGCCCAATTCTCAAAACGCAGCGGCCGCGTCCCGTTTCCGTCCGTGCCTCCGCCCCCTCGACCGCACTCGTCGTAAGCCCCGCCCACTGAGGTGAAACGCCGCCGTCTTAAGTGGGCCGTTCCTCCTCCCGTGGCTGACGGGTCGAGGAGTCGAGGAAGCAGGTGGACAGAGTTGGGACGCGGCCGCTTGTCATTACCCGATTTTCAACCATTTTCTACTTGAAGTTGCTCATTTTTGGGATTGTTCATTCACGTACTGCCAGGTGACGCTGCAGAAAAAAGGATGAACGGCAGCGTCAGAGATTTTTGACCGATCAGTGAGGTTTGTAATCCATCCAAAAAACAAACAAAAAAAAGTTATGTTTTTATGGATTGGCGTATCTGACTTTAAAGGACACGTATTCTGCATTATTTGTATAGTTCTTGTCCTTTAAACTCGTTCTTGTGCGTTTACTTTGGCGTCTTTCTCTCAGCCAGGCGTTCCCTCTTTGGGATTTGGCGTTAGCGCTTCATCTACTGGCAGCAGAGGGAATTACCACGAGGAGATAAAAAAATAATAAAAAGCTAGCTTGCCCTGACATGCTAATGTAAACACACAGTTGTAATGAAGGTGATTTGCGTAAGAAATTAAGTCCGTGGTGATTTATGGACTTAAAAACAGCACAAGAGACCTCCAGATTTCTACATTTGACTTTTAAAAAATCTGTGAATTTTGAAACTGAGTGTTTTTGTGAGGCTCAGAGAAGCTTTTTCGATGAGGGAAAGAAACGACAGAACAGTTAAAAGCTATGTGTCCTTTCAGTATTTTGGTTTTTCATCGCACCACAGTAACAAACACCCTGCAAACAGCGCCGCTAAGCGCCTCCTAGCGTTCAAATCAGGTAATGACAAGTGCTTTAAACTCCACCGAGAAGTTTTGGGAATTGAGTCGCTGCCGTTGAGAAAAGACTGTTGATCATTTTTGAAAGGAAAATGTGGACAAAATGTAGACAAGCGACACGTTTACATCGTGGCACGAAATATTATCGTTGTCGCGGGGGAAAAACGGCCGAAAAGGAGAACAGTTTGACGAGTGAACGTTGCTTTTGGATAATTTGGTGTCACTGTAAACGTATTGCTTGCATTTCTCAGACTTAACAATGGAAAAAGACAAATATAATGACAAATACAGGCTATAACCGACCAAACGCTACCCGACCGACTTTAAAATCTTCAAAATCATAAATAAAACATCTCCTTTTAGGCCTTACAGTGTCTGCTCCAACCTTGTGCCAAAGGGAATCTAAACATTTAATATGACAACAGCAATAATACAATAATGATAGACATAATAAAACGTAGAGTGAAGAGTTTTGTACCCTGCCCCCGAGCGTAAAATGTTAAAGATGATAGAGTTACACAATGGTGCTAATACAGTCGGCGCATGTGCTATTATTTGGTGTTTTGAAACAATCGACAGAAGCAAAAATGTAGTTATTTTATGATTCTTTGTTGAGGTTAGTTTGCAATTTCCCCCCAAAAAGCTGAATTTGTGTCTTTGTCTGTTTATTTCAACTTTTACAGACCCAAGTGTCAATCTGAATGAGTAAAAAATCATCTTGTTTTTTGAAAAGTGTGTGTTTTTTAAGCTGTTTGGAATGTGGCTGTTTGGATCTCAACAAACTAAGCTAATCAACTCAAACTAAATAGATAACAATGACCTTGGGACTTGGTTTGTTTGTATTTATTTCCATTTTTACCAACCCAAGTCTCAAACAAAAAGAGTTTTCTTTTTCTTAAGCTATTTGGAAATTTCGAAAACTTTAATTTGTGAGTCATGACAATATTTTACATTTATTCCAACAAACTTAAGCTAATCAACTTTAAAATAAATTAAAATGACCTTTGGACTTGGTCTGTCTGTTTATTTCAACTTTTACAGACCCAAGTTTCAATCTAAAGTAGTAAAAAATCATCTCGTTTTTTGAAAAGTGTGTGTTTTTTTAAGCTGTTTGGAATTTGGCTGTTTGGATCTCAACAAACTAAGCTGATAAACTTAAACTAAATAAATAAAAATGACATCGGAAACCCTTGGTTTGTTTGTACTTATTTAAATTTTTACCAACCCAACTTTTTAAGCTATTTGGAAATTTGTATTTACTGTCACTTTATTGTCGAAAATGGACATTTTTATGTTTTGTGGGAGGCTCTTTTGACATTTCGAAACTAAATTTGCACAACTTTAATTCCAAAACAACATTTAATCTCTGTTTACTTGGGTTGTTTCTTATTTTAAAAGTGGTGCCAACAAAATGAATGATAAGAAATACTGGGAATACTTTTGAACGGAGCAGTTTTCAGAAGGAAGTGCTCAGATTTTTTTTTTTTTTATGAAACTTCTGGACAGGTTTCATTTTCAAGTGCATAGGTTGGACGGGGCTAAATTCAACGCTTCTGTAGTTCGTAAAATGTCAAGTGCTTATTGCATAAACCATTGAAACCACTTTCCAAACCATAAAGTAACTACATTTTGCTGTCGACGACGTTTTATTCTCTGCAAAAATAAAATATCTACACGAGTTAAAACGACTTGAATTCAGAAGCTTCATTTATTTTTATTCATTTTACAGGATTTATTTGCTTTTAAATTCAAATTATCCAATTTATTTGAAAACATTTCCAACTGGTCTCATTGTTTTCATCGTCAATCGAAACCAAAAATATATATATCATCTTAACTATAGTAAATCACTTTTTTTATTTATTTTTTTTAGATTAAAAGAACGTTAATTAGTATCTATGTTAATAAATACATAATTTAGCTTAGATTAATTGATTTAATATTGACACTGATATTGTAGTTTTTAGTTTTTTGATTCCTTTTTAAAATATTCAAATCAAGTTTAAAATTTGTAACTTTTATGTTTTTTTATAAAAAGAAAATGAACAGATTTTTATTCTTTTAACTAATTTATGTTTCAGTAGAATAAGTTCACAATATGTAATTTAGCATTGATTAATTCACGTATAATTGTAGTTTTAAGTCATTAAATTAATGTTAATTATTATTGAAGTAATTTACACCTGAAAAACTAAATTGTCCCAGTCAGATCATCTCGTCCACGACTCGGGTCACTTTTCTGAACTCAAGTCGTTTTAACTCCAAATATTAGACTTTTTGCAGCGCTGAGCCCCGTCGTCGTCGTTAACTGGTGACGTAGTGTTTGGCCGACGGTTGCCCGTAGAGACCGTAGAAATCCGCGTGTCTGTGCGTTTGCGACGCGTCGATCCAGTCGCGCACGGCCAGTCCCTGCATGGTGGGCCCTCCGGACGCCAAACCGGGCGGCGGCGGCGGCGGAGGGTAATCCTGCGCGCTCACCCAGGGGAACGAGCCCGACCTGGGGTACGGCGGGTGGCCGCGGTGCCCGGACACCGACGGCACACCGGAGCAGTAGCAGTTATCCATGGTGCAAACTAGAATCTTGCGCCCGCCGTATTGAGGAAGCTGCGACGCGTGCGACGTGCCGCCGCCGCCGCCGCCACCGCCGCTGCTGCCCGGGAAGTGGGAGGCGCTGAAGACGGAGCCCGAGTGGTGATTGGACGAGGAGGTGGCGGAGTCGTTGATGCAGGGCGGGGCCAGCGGTGGTTGCTGTGGCGGCGGCGGCGGCTGGTTGGTGGATTGGCCCTCGCCAGAGGAGGAGGTGCCTAAATACGGTTGCTTGGGCGCAGAGGAGGAGGAGGAGGAGGAGTCTTTGTAGCTGGTTTTGTTGGAGGAAGAGGAGGACGCGGAGGAGGACTCGGGGAAGGCGGACGAGTGCTTGCGTTTCTCGGCCGCCGCCGCGGAGCCGTGGCCGCTCGGGAACGCGGCGACGGACTGGAGGAAGGCGGAGGGCGGCGTCAGGGGAGCTGGAAGACAGAGGGGGGGGAACCACATAAAACACAAACTCTACAGCGTGAACGTCGGGGGGCAAGCTACGTCCAGAGCCCTTTTTGGACGCGCGTTCGGACGGGGCGCGTTCGGACGGGGCGCGTTCGGACGGGGCGCGTTCGGACGGGGCGCGTTCGGACGGGGCGCGTTCGGACGGGGCGCGTTCGGACGGGGCGCGGGCGCGTTCGGACGGGGCGCGTTCAGGACGTTACTCTGGACACGGCGAGCTGCTAAACACGGCTGAAACACGACAATAACCTTTTCATTCGTTTGTTTTTAGCGTCACGATCCCTTCACACTGACACGGCCCATTGACCTTTAAACTTTAAAGCGCCCCCTACAGGTCGGACGACTCGTTGAACTAAAAGGCAGTTAAGATAAATATATTTTTAATTTTGCTAAAAATTATACACATTTGATCACAGAATAGCACATGTTGTAGGTGTATAATTTCACTTCCTGTTTGTAATCGATGACATCACACTAGGAAATTACCCAGCAAACACTGGGCCAAAACTCATCACATTTTTGAGAAATAAAAATATATGAGAGCGACTTTATTTGGTTGAATTCATGTTTAAACAGTCAAAGAAGTGGTTTCTTTGTGTAAATTCTGCTTAAACTTTGACTGGAATGAGTGTCCCTGCTGTGATGTCACTTCCTGTCATTTTTCCACAGATTTGTCATCGTTTTCTCCACAAACACCTGCTCGATCGGTGTAAAACCATCATTTATACGTACGACAGGTTTAAAGAGAAAGTCAGAATTAGAACATCGTAAAAACCTGTCAGACGTCACTTTAAACCAAAAACAGACAAAACGCTTCTCCAAACGCGCGGCCCTCCGGCCGATGTTGCCACGACAACACCTATTTACTTTCGGGTTCCATTTGTAGAAAAAAAAATATTATTGAATTGCAAACGTCGGTGGCGAATGAATCGTGTCAATTTTGTTAAAATGTGGAGACGTTTTGAATTGATTCACGTTTCAAAACAGGGCAAGAAATGATCTTTTGTTTCTAAGTTAAATGTGAGCTCAACGTTTGTGAACATTTAACCGCAAATAAACTGGAGGCTAGTTTGAAATCCTACCAAAAAGCTAAATTTGGCTTAGTTTGTCTGTTTATTACAACTTTTACCGACCCAAGTTTCAGTCTTAAGTCGTAAAAAATCATCTTGTTTTTTGAAAAGTGTGTGTTTTTTAAGCTGTTTGGAATTTGGCTGTTTGGATTCCACCAGACTAAGCTAATCAAATCAAACTAAACTAAATAAAAATGACATTGAGACTGGGGTTTGTCTATTTATTTCAACTTTTACCAAACCAAGTCTCAAACTAAAAGAGTCAAGTCGTTTTAAGCTATTTGGACATTTCGAAAACTTGATTTGTGAGTCATGACAATATTTAAAATGTATTCCAACTAAGCTGATAAACTCTAACTAAATAAATAAAAATGACCTGTCGACTTGGTTTGTTTGTATTTATTTCAATTTTTACCAAACCAAGTCTCAAACTAAAAGAGTGAAGCCGTTTTAAGCTATTTGGACGGATCAGAGCTGAGAAACATCAACTGACTGTAATGTTCATGTGTTTGTGACTGAGGCCGGCCTTTTTCAAAAATAAACTTTATAAAATGCTCTAAAACTCTAAAAGGACCTACAACTGACAAAGAACCTTGTTACACTATTTCTTGCTAATTAAATGAAGAAAATGCAGTCAAAGCATCGACTTCCGCGGCGCAAACTCGACAAACTCATTTTGCCGCGCCCGTTTTTCCGCGCTCGTCCCGCCGCGCTTGTCACTCACTTTCCAGGGTCCTGCGGAGGCTCTTCTCTCGTTTGGAGATCTCCGACAGGAACAGTTTGGAGTTGAGGTTTCCCACTTTGTACGGAGGAAGGCTGCTGCCCACGCACGCCTGAGATCTGGGGGCAAACAAGGAGATGAGCGAGAGGTTGAACAGAAGAACTACACTAAGACTGAACCAGGGCCGAACCAGGGCCGGGCCGAACCAGGGCCGAACCAGGGCCGAACCAGGGAACCGAACCAGGGCCGGGCCAGGGCCGAACCAGGGCCGAACCAGGGCCGAACCAGGGCCGAACCAGGGCCGAACCAGGGCCGAAACAGGACTGAACCAGGGCTAAACCAGGACTGAAACAGGGCTAAAACAGGACTAAAACAGGGCTGAACCAGGACTAAACCAGGGCTGAACCAGGGCTGAACCAGGTCTGAACTAGGTCTGAACTAGGACTGATCCAGGTCATTATTTTGACTCTAAAACACGTACTAAAGACATTTTAAACAAAGACAGAGGCATTATTATTACACCAGTTCAACCTTTAGTTTGGCTGAAATGTTTTTAGTAGAAGTAACTGTTTGTCGTGAAGTGTGTATTTCACTTTGTGAAATAAATGTTGCGTACTTCCGGGCCACCGTAGGACGTCCTGTTTATGTTCAGGGAAACTCAAACGAAGCCCCCTTTTATTTGCTTTTACCAGGACTAAAATGGGGACGTGCTGCGCGGCGACCGACCTGTCGCTGAGTATCTTGACCGGTTTGGTGTTCTTCATGAAGCTGAGTTGTTCCGATTTCTCGAACACGGTGTTGATGGAGCTGATGAGTTTCTGGGCCTCGTGCCGCTGCTCGCCCAGAACCAGGACCTGGGCCGAGTTCTCCTGGCAGAACCTGGACTGGGCCCGGTCCAAGGCCTCCAGGGTCCGGACCAGATCCTCCTCCAGGAGCTGGTGCATCCTCTGGTACTGGAGACGCACCTCCTCCTTCAGCTCGCACACGCGGTCCTGCGCGGGGTTAAAGGGCAAATGTCACGCGTTATTTGTCATGTTATTGTCCTTTAAACGTGACCGTGAGTACTTTTAGTTTGGCATTTCATGTTTTAGAACGGCAAAAAAACAATATAACTTTGCCACAGCCTTGGGAGACGCCAGAGTAACTGAGCTCTGGCTCCATCTACTGGCTGCAGCGGGAATTACACACAGTTCACAATACACTGATCGTGATTGGACGGGAGAAATGCTCAGAACGAGTCTGGAGATGTTTTATGGAGTTAGAAACAGCATAAGATTCTCAGAGCCGCGTCAGTTATGGAGAAAACGTCAGTTATAGAAAGATTCAGAACGGAGTGTTTTTGAGGCTCGGAGGGGAGAGGACTCTCTTTTTTTAATTATTATTCAAGAAAAACACAATTCATATGTATGGACGGAATTTTTTTTTTAAAGAAAACAAATTAAAGAGATTTTTTAAAATTTGATTTGAAAAAAAAAAGAACAAAAAAAAGGACCTAAAAATAATAATAATAAAAATAATAATAATAAAATAAAGCTGGGTCTCTGAGCCCCATTTTGTCCAATGTATGTCAAATTTGTCCATTTCCAAGTTCGTATGTGACTTTTCCTCTGGCCTTTTTTTCTGCTGCTAAAAGTACGCTCCAAAGGTATCCATTTACCGTGTCCATGGCAGGAGTTTTGAGGCCCAAACACATCGTTCTGAAACTGAGTGGGAGGGGACATTTAGCATAATACTGTACGTGTCCTTTAAGCTTTTGTTCATCGAACCTTCAAAGTGCAACGTGTCATCAGAATGTTCAAAAGGATGTGGACAATAACACACTTCCAAAGGTTGACTGAGATCGGAGCTAATGCTAAATGCTAATGATTTTGAGTCTTTACAACAAAAAATAAGAAACAGTTTTGAATTTCCAAGATTATTAACACAGATTATGGAACGACAACAGTTTTCCATCCATAAAATTGTATTTGAGTTAAGTTCACAGTTGCAACTACAGGGGCAGCCATTTTAAAGCAGACCACCAGGAGGACTTCATCATGTTTCCGCTGAATGGGTCAGTAGATCTCACCTCGACCACACATTTGTCAGAGTCCAGTTTGCAGAGCTGCTCCTCGATCTCCTGGACGCGCTCCTCCACCTTCTCCTGCTGACGCAGCAGCGTTTGCTGTGCGAGGAAAACAAACAGCGCGTTAAAACTGAACCTCAAGTCAACAATTAAATCAAATAGAGTTAATAAAACAGTCGAAACAACAGACAGAATCCACAGAGCACATTTACAGAGAAACTGTGTCGAGTGTCGCTATTACAGTCCTGGGTTAGATCCAGTTTAGTCCTGGTTCAGTCCTGGTTCAGTCCTGGTTCAGTCCTGGTTTAGATCCAGTTTAGTCCTGGTTCAGTCCTGGGTTGGATCCAGTTTAGTCCTGGTTCAGTCCTGGGTTAGATCCAGTTTAGTCCTGGTTCAGTCCTGGGTTAGATCCAGTTTAGTCCTGGTTCAGTCCTGGTTTAGATCCAGTTTAGTCCTGGTTCAGTCCTGGGTTAGATCCAGTTTAGTCCTGGTTCAGTCCAGGGTTAGATCCAGTTTAGTCCTGGTTTAGATCCAGTTTAGTCCTGGTTTAGCCCTGGTTTGGCCCTGGTTCGGTCCTGGTTCGGCCCTGGTTCGGTCCTGGTTCAGTCCTGGTTTAGCCCTGGTTCAGTCCTGGTTCAGTCCTGGTTTAGCCTTGGTTTTGTCCTGGTTTTGTCCTGGTTTAGCCCTGGTTTAGCCCTGGTTTAGCCCTGGTTTAGCCCTGGTTTAGTCCAGGTTTAGTCCAGGTTTAGTCCAGGTTTAGTCCAGGTTTAGTCCTGGTTTAGCCTGGTTTAGCCCTGGTTTAGTCCTGGTTTAGCCCTGGTTTAGTCCTGGTTTAGTCCTGGTTTAGCCCTGGTTTAGTCCTGGTTTAGCCCTGGTTTAGTCCTGGTTTAGTCCTGGTTTAGCCCTGGTTTAGTCCTGGTTTAGTCCTGGTTACAGACAGTTATAACATCCCTGGACGACGTGGGACTAATAAAAGTTTGTTCCACACAAACGATCACAATCAAACAAACTAAAACGCGCCGCATGTTTTAAGTTTTTTGGTCGTCGGAAACAGAGCTCCAGAAAGAGACCATCGTCCTGGTTTACGCGCCACATCTCGACCCGCGCGAAACTAAAACCGGTCCAAAGTTCAAAATTCTCGTGAGAACTTCAAAGTCATAAAAACAAAAAAATAATGACGGTAAGTCTGGATGTCCGCTTGCGTCGTGACATTCCGCACAGACGCTCAGTAGATGGCGCCGTCCGTGGAAATACGGGAGCCGTGAGTCAGACGTTAGCGCCGCGGCAGCAGGTGTTAGCCGCGGCGCTAACGTCTGACTCATCCTTCAGCCGTGCTTTTCCACAGAACCAGACGGAGACATAAACTGCAATTCACAATATCTGTTTTTTAAAGGAGACATATTACGCTCATTTACGGGGTCTTCGTCATGACCTTTGACCTTAGGAGATCGTCGTTTTTACATTTTAATCATTGTAAACCGCAATATTGATGTAAAACTACTCCATAATAGAAGCTGTCCCATTGATTTCCTGTTCAAAATGGCAGAACTCATCATAGTGACAAGCCCCGCCTCTTTAAAGTGACAAGCCCCGCCTCTAAATACTGACGTTTCGCAGTAAAAAGCAGCGGATCGTCGTTTTGCGCGTTTTTTCTGACGACCGCGTGACATTTTAGACCCCGACGGGAGACACTCCGAGTCATGCGTGTTCAAATAATCCCGACCAAGCGTGGGGATGTGGGCGGGGATGGGGGGTAGGTGAAAACTGGGATTTTCTGAGCACTCGAGCCTCAGTTGTAGGACAGAACAGGATTGTGTAGGACGTGTAGGAACCGGTCAAAATACAGATCCAAGCAAACGAAAGATGACGGAACACATTTAGCATAATATGTCCCCTTTAAAATGACCAGGACGGAACCAGGACTAAACCGGGACTGAACCAGACCTTGAGTGCATTGACTCCCTCTCCCTCGCTCCGGGCCCACCCTCCGTCGGCCGCGGCCCCTCCCCAGTGAGGATGCACCTGTGCTGGGCAGATAAGAGCGCCGAGAGCCCCCTCATTGTCCCCGACTCCTCTGCATTGTTTGTCATTCCAGCACATGAAGAAACGCGGTCTGCGAGCGCGCTGAGCGGCCATTTTAGAGACTCCAGTGAACCAGCGTTTGGCCCGACGTTTGGCCCGACGTTTGGCCCGACGTTTGGCCCGACGTTTGGCCCGACGTTTGGACCAACATTTAACCCAACATTTAACCCAAAACCCAACATTGAACCCAACATTTAACCCTAAACCCAACATTTAACCCAACATTTAACCCAAAACCCAACATTTAACCCAACATCCAACATTTAACCCAACATTTAACCCAAAACCCAACATTTAACCCAAAACCCAACATTTAACCCAACATTTAACCCTAAACCCAACATTTCAACCAACATCTAACCCAACATTTAACCCAACATTTAACCCAACATTTAACCCAAAACCCAACATTTAACCCAACATTTCAACCAACATCTAACCCAACATTTAACCCAAAACCCAACATTTAACCCAACATTTCAATCAACATCTAACCCAACATCTAGCCCAACATCTAGCCCAACATTGAACCCAGCGTTTAAACCCAGCGTTTAACCCAACATTTAACCCATTTAGCTCAACATTTAAACCCAACCTTTAACCCAACATTGAACCCATTTAACCCACGTTTAAGAACACAAATGTAGAACTTCACAGTTGTTTTGTCACGTTTCTCCTGCTGTTCTTAACAACCCTGAAATCCGGGACAAACCCGGGTTCTCCTTCTGGTCCCACCCCTCACTCACCCGTATGTCGTTGCGGCGCAGCTCCACGTCGCTGACCGCGTGCCCGTGCGTCGGGTGGCAGCGGGCGAAGCAGCAGTACTGGCACACGGCCGTCTGCTCCGCGTCGCAGTGGTACAGCCGGTACTCGTCGTGCTGCGGGCAGGTCCACGCCTTCACCGCGCCCGCCTCCACCAGCAGATGCCCCAGAGCAGAGCACGGCTGCTGCAGGTGCGTCTGTACGTGCGACTGGCAGCAGGGGGCGTTGCAGCGCAGGCAGACCTTCACGGCGGGGAGAGGCGGGCCGCGGCGGCACAGGATGCACTGCAGGACCGGGGTGGACGCCTTCTCCACACTCAGGGCGTTGTACTTCTCCACGATGTTGGAGAGCTTGTGGTTCTTCTCCAGGTTGGGCTTCTGCGAGTAGCCATGGTTACACTCGGGGCAGCGCGTCACCGTGGAGTCCTTGGCCCAGGCCTCGCTGATGCAGCCGCGGCAGAAGTTGTGCTTGCATGGCAGCTGGATGGGCTCCGAGAACACGTGGAGGCAGATCGGGCAGATCAGCTCCTCCTCGAAGCAGTTCCTCCAGGACTCGGCAAGGTCCGGAGACGTCATGGCGCGGGGGAGGCGGGGCGCGGACCTGAGGACGAGAGGCGGGGGGGAACACGGCCGTTAGCGGAGGGTACGCAACTGACCGCCGTTTGGCCAATGGATTCGTCTTTCGATGAATCAACACAAACGTCACGCGGTGAAAAGACTTTGACTGAACTTGACCCAGATGAAGCTGAAGTGACGCCGTTTGAGAACCAGGGGGCGCACTTTTACGGACAAAATACACTGAATTTACACATTTTCAACATGATTTTATTGCAGTTCTGGATTCATTTGAGTCATAACACTTCTTTTTGACATGTTTTAGAACCCGCGCATGGCCCACTTATCCATTATTTCAACAAGGATACACGATAGACTCAATTCATCGACACCGATTTCGATGCCACAATGATGGGTCAAGGTTTTAGGCATTTTCAACCCAAAAATAACCCGGCTTTCTTTCTTAGTTCTGTCGAAAAGGGTTCTGGAGAGTGCGAGGAATGTTGACGCGTTGGATTGAGTGGTTTTGACAAAGAATCGCCATTCCAAATTCCAACCGATTTCTTAATTTTCTAGTGAATTTGAGGTGTATTTATTTGTTTGCTCAAAGCCGGGACTTGAACCCAAAACCTTTTGGCCGACCGTCATCCTAAACGTGCCAAAAATAACCCCTCAAACCACATGAAGTACTTCAAAATGTACTGGATAGAAAGTAAAGATGCTGCTCTCAATGTAGTTAAGTAAAAAAATAATAATATCCATTGTAAAGTGACTTACAGCGCCCCCTACAGGTCGGACGACTCATTGATCTAAAACGCAGTTAAGATAAATATATTTTGAATTTTGCTAAAAAAATGATAAAAATGTTATCACAGAATAGCACATTTTTTAGGTTTATAATTTCACTTCCTGTTTGTCATCGATGACATCACAGTAGGAAATTACCCAGCGACCACTGGGCCAAAACTCATCTAATGTCAATGTTCTTTTTATTCGACAAATACAAAACCATGAGAGCGACTTTATTTAGTTGAATTCATGTTTAAAGAGTCAAAAAACTTGTTTCTTTGTGTAAATTCTGCTTAAACTTTGACTGGAAATGAGTGTCCCTGCTGTGATGTCACTTCCTGTCCCTGCTGTGATGTCACTTCCTGTCCCTGCTGTGATGTCACTTCCTGTCATTTTCGACAGATTTTCCCACCTTTTCTCCACAAATACCTGCTCGATCGGTGTAAAACTATCATTGACATGTGCGACAGGTTTAAACACACCAAATACAGTCAGAATTAGAACATCGTAAAAACCCGTCAGTGGAACTTTAAAGTCCACGTGACAGTTTAAACACAATCATATTTCAGATTTTACTAAACATTTTGCCCGTTTGTCCCCAGTTTGACCATTTTTGTTTGGTTTATAATCGTACTTCCTGGTGGGACGCGAGCGCAAATATGACACAGGTAGAGTGGAATTCCACATCTGTTACCTAGCAACCAGACTGTAAACAAGAGCCCAAACCCACATAAACGACACAACAGTTCTGATCTGACACAATAACACCATAGAACACCTTTATTTAGTCCAACGGCGGTTTAAACTGTCAGTTAGTGTGTCAGTTAAGTGTCAACTGTCTCTGTGTCGCACGCTGATGACATCACAGAGGGAGTCAGCTCCACTTCCTGTCATTTTCAGCTGCAACTTAGCGGAAGCAAAACTAAACACCAAAGTAAGTCAGAATTAGAAGAACAGCAGAACCTTCACATGGACTTTAAGTAACATTTTTAATTAGGTCCAGTACTTTTACTTTAGTACTTACTTTAGTACAATATTGTCGCGATATTCCGTTCACGGTAAATGTACTGCGATACAGCTGCCTTTTCCTTTTAAATTGCAAACATTACTGTCATAAACCAAGGAATCCAGATAAATCAACGTGATTAACAGTCGTTTTTGACCTTTTTGATTTAAAAATGTCGCAGTTTTTTGTTTCAAACGCTCTTTTTCGTGTTTTAGAGTCTGTTTAGTCCAGAGAAACTCATCGAAACACAATCATGCCACATTCAGTCGATCTGCAGCCCTGTCGACCCTGCAAGACCCCCGGATCTCCGCCTTCGACGTCACAGATCTGGGGCATTTGAAACGGAGCGCTTTTGTGAGGCTCAGAAGAAGACAAGCTCGCAAACAGGACGCGCCCCAAAAAAAAAAAAAAAAAAAAAAAAAAAACGGGTTCTTGAGCAAGGGAACGATGTCAGAACGACTTTTTAAAAAAAAGGACATTTTGCGTCCGCCGTGTCCTCAGACAAATCGCGGTGGCGTGTCGCGACCTTTTGAACTGTTGCGTCACCACCAGAGGGCGGTTTGGCACGAGACACGTTCGACGCACGCCACGCTGGAAAATAAAAGTCATGTTTCGTTCCACGGCGACTCATCGCAACGCGGCGTCAACACAACCAGCACGATCCAATCACGCTGCTTAATCGATACGGTCGATTAATTGCGCGCCGATTTCTTTGGCTTTCTCCGCGGAAGTCTTTGTTTGGCGAGTAATTTGGTCATTCCGTTAATAATTGATTGATCGAGTCCGTCGCTCTCGTCCATAATCATGCATCTGTTTAGAATGCGGCGCAGCCAACGACCAAATCTACTTTAGCCACGCCCCAATATTAAACCAATCGAAATGAAAGTTTTATTCAAGTTCAAACGCCAGATTTAAGATGAAAAAAGGCCAAACGGACAAACTGGGACAAACCTGGGCTAAACCTGGCTAAACCTGGGACTAAACCTGGGACTAAACCTGGACTAAACCTGGACTAAACTGGACAACTGGGACTAAACCTGGGACTAAACCTGGGACTAAACCTGGGACTAAACCTGGGACTAAACCTGGGACTAACCTGGGACTAAACCTGGGACTAAAACCTGGGACTAAACCTGGGACTAAAACCTGGGACTAAAACTGGGACTAAAACTGGGACTAAAACTGGGACTGGGACTAAACCTGGACTAAACCTGGGACTAAAAACGGGACTAAACCTGGACTAAAACTGGGACTAAACTGGGACTAAAACTGGAACTAAACCTGGACTAAACCTGGACTAAACTGGACACGACTACCTGGATAGCCTGAGGACTAAGCCTGGGACTAAGCCTGGGACTAAACCTGGTCTAAATCCGGTCAAAACAAGAACCAGGGCATGTTCTGAGGAATAAATCATTTAGTTCACAAATTCAGACTTGTAAACTACACAATCTTCTATTTCAAATGTTTATGGCCAAACCGACTAAAGGACTAAACAGGACTAAACCAGGTATGAACCAGGTCCAAACAGGTCTAAACCAGGACTAAACCAGATCTAAACCAGGACTAACCAGGACTAAACAGGACTAGACCAGGTAAAATAGAACTACACGATTAACCAGTCCATTACTGGTGACCAAACCAGGAACAAACACTAAACCAGGTCTACAAAGAGTAGGGCATGTTATGAGGAACTGAAAGGAAGAGAACTAAACCTGGTCCAAACCAGGTCTAAACCCGGTCTAAACCCGGTCTAAACCCGGTCTAAACAAGAACTAGGGCATGTCATATGGATAAATCCAAAATAAATACAGAAACATTGGTTTATGCATTATTAATCTATCAATAACCAAACCAGGTCTAAACCAGGTCTGAACAGGTCTGAACCAGGTGTGAACCAGGTCTGAACCAGGTCTGAACCAGGTCTAAACCAGGTCTGAACCAGGTGTGAACCAGGTGTGAACCAGGACTGAACCAGGTCTGAACAGGTCTAAACCAGGTCTAAACCAGGTCTAAACCAGGTCTAACCCAGGTCTAAACCCCCACCCCTCCACCCGCCTCGTTATCTCCACGTACCTCGTTAGAACCTCTTCCGTGCGCCGGACACACACCGGATGAAGAGTTGACAGACGCGCGCCGCTTTCTGCTGCTGCAACGCGACGCCAAAAGTCCAGCCCCCGAACCCGAACCCGAACCCGACCCTCAGGACTCCCGGACGAGACGACGCCAAAAACAACCAAAAGTAAAAGGATCAAACCGGGCGGCGACACCGCGGTGCTTTCCGCGCGCGCGGGTGGGTGACACGTTTGCTATTCTCAGTAATCGCCCTCCTTTCGACTCAGACAAACTAGGCCGTCACCGACTCACGCCGACGGTGCGCAGCGGCTTACGGGAAACGGCGAGCGCTGTGCGTCCGAATGTCCGCGCGGGCCGGTTCGCGTGAGCATTTGGAGACGTCGTTTCCCGTGTGAACGCAGAGTGAAAAAGCGGTTTATCCGCGTCCAAAACAAACAAACAAAAACCCGCTGCGTAAAAAAAAAAAAAAAACCGTGCCTGGTTTGCGCCCACACGCCCCGAACGCGTCCCGAACGCGCCCGAACGCGCCCCGAACGCGCCCCGAACCCAGCGCGCAGTGGGACGCTTTGGAATTCTGAGGCGGAAAGACGCAATCCCGACGCGCGGAAAACGGGGCAAAACGGTGCAAATTACAGCTGCGCGCCGCCGTCATGAATAGTCATAACGCAGCGGTGTGGCGCGTCTCGCATTGCTCCCACACACACACACACACGCACACACGCACACACGCACACACGCACACACGCACACGCACACAAGGCTGGCGTGGTTTTGTGTTTGTGTTTAGGCCAAACAAAAGCGCCGCAATCACGCACCGGATCCAATCGTGGGCCGGCGCAGTCGTACCGGGAGATCTGGCCGCAGAGGCGATCGTTCCGCGAGTCCGCCGTCCGTCGCGGCGCGCAAAACAAAGGCGTTCGGGCGTCCGCTGGAATGTGGCCCGGGCTTCTTCGCCGCGCGCAGCTCCCCCCGAAACCCGGAGAGTTTAATCGATCGCAATCTCGATTTCCGCCACCACCGGGGAAAAAGAAAAGAAAAAAAGAAAAAAAAAATCTGGTTCAGACCGTGTTGTGCGTGCGCGTGGCTCGTCCGCGGCGTGTAAATCCACTTCAAACGACGCGTAATTTGGCCGAGACGTCACCGCACCATCGCTCCAGCGCCGCCCGAGACCCCGAGACCGAGAGCGCAGGGTTTAACGCAAGAATTGGACATTGTTCGCGGCGCAGGCCATGTCGTGGAAGGGGGGTGGTGGGGGGGGGGGGGGGGGGGGGCGCGATTTTACACCCCGCTGTGCCAAAGCAGGACGTGAGTCGTCTTCTCCGCGACGCTACAGCTCGAGCCCAGGGGCCATCTTGCAAAATCCACGGAGGAAATTGTAGAAAAAGCGGAGAAAAAACCCTGGCGCTTGTAAACCGACCGAAGGGTTTACGGTGGATCACCCACGGCGCTGCGCATCCGCGTCCATTTCACGGCGATCGGACGTCCAAATGTCCGCGTTGGAGGCGCGTGAAGGAGGCCGGGGCGGTCGGAAAGCCGCGTCGAGGCCGAGCGGAGAAAAAGCGTGAAATGGAGCTCCGCGGCGCGGCAGAATGTGCGCGCTGAGGCCTCTGTTCTTTCTCTGTCGCGCGGCCAGGCTTCGGAGCGGAATGCAGCTGGACTGGCCCCGGAGCGCGTCAGAGGAGCGGCCACCGCGGCGCGCATCCGGGCACGCCTTTCACAGTAAAGCGCGAGCCGAGCCGCGCGAGCCGAGCCGCCCTAGCGGAAGAGGAGCCTCATTACACCCACCGTGAGCCGGAGCGGGTCAAATGCACGTCACCCTAAAACCCAAATATAAATTCATCTGAGATCACATCTGGGCCACAGTGGACCCGCCGTGCCCTCTCACGGGGCGGTCCGAGGGTGAGCGCTCTGTTGAGACCTCTTTGTCAGGGGCGTAGCGACCCAACAGGACGGACAGGCTTGGGGCCCTGATCCCCAGGGGCCCCTGTAGGCCAGTCCTTAGGCCACAACAGGCCCAGGACTGTGGGTCCATATATCAGAACCAGAACCAGGTTTATTCCCATCGTCAGAGACAAAACAAGAATGAACCATACTCGTTATCCACACGTGATTAAACCATTCATGTTCATTCGCTCATGGTGAACACATGCTGAGGAGGCGTGCCCCACGGCGTGCTGCCTCTCGTGCTCAGCAGGGGGCGCTCTTCCCCCGAGCGGCTACTCTGCGGCTGACTCGCTGCAGAGAGCGGTGGTTTGGTGGATCCTTCTCCTCGTGGACTGGACCATGGACCGCACAAGGGGCCGGCTTCCCGCCGCCGTCACTTCAACAGGAAGTGAGCGTGGCGGTGTTTCGCCTCCTTCGCCTCCCTCGCCTCCTTTGCCCTTCCTCCGCCTTTCCTCGCTCATTCGCAAACTCCTTCCGCCTCCTTCGCCTCCCTCACTCCTTCCGCCTCCTTCGCCTTTTCGCCTCCTCGCCTTCCTTCTCCTCCTTCGCCTCCTTTGGCCTTCTCGCCTTCCATCGCCTTCCCTCGCCTCCTTCGCCTCCTTCTCCTCCCCTCGCACTCCTTTGGCATCCTCGCCTTCCTCGCTTCCTCGCCTTCCTTTTTCGCCCTCCTTCTCTGCTCCCTCAGCATCTTCTCCTCCCATCGCCTCCTCGGCCTCCTTTGCCTTCCCTCGCCTTCCTCGCCTCCTTCGCTCCTTCTTCCTCCTTTCGCCTTCTTAACGCCTCCTTCGCCTCCTTCGCCTTTCCTTCGCTACTGCTTCGCCTCCTTCGCCTCATTCGCCTGTCCTTCGCCTTCTTCGCCTGCTTTCGCCTACTTCGCCTCTTTCGCTCTCCTTCGCCCTCCTTCGCCTCCTTCTCCTCCTTCGGCCTTCTTCGCCTCCCTTCGCCTCCTTCGCCTTTCTTTCGCGCATGCTTCGCCTCCTTCTGCCTCCCTCAAGCCTACCTTATGACGCGTGCGTTTCGCCTGCCTTAGGCCTCCTCGCCCCATTCGCCTCCCTTCGCCTCCCTTTCTCTTCGTCCTACGCGGTGGCCCTTTGGCCTTCCTCGCGGTTCCTCGCCTTCCTCGCCTCCTTCGCTCCTCTCCTCCATCGCCGTCCTTTGCCTTCCTCGCCTTCCTCGCCTATCCTCGCCTCCTTAGCCTCCTTCTCCTCCCGTCGCCTCCTTCTCCTCCCTCGCCTCCCTCGCCTCCCTCCGCCTCCCTCTTCTCACTTCGTCATATAAAGTGACTAAATCAGGGAAATCGTTTGTGGTTTTTCAAATTTCATTTCTGGTTCTTTTTACAAAGCATATTTTTTGGCCCTTTCTCAGCGCTGATCACTCATGACGACCGTGTTATTAGGCCGAGCGGTTTTTTCCAAGCAAGCAAAGGACCAAACTAAAACTGGGATACCGGGAACTAAACTGGGAGCTACAACCGGAGACTAAACTGGGGGCTAACAACCGGGACTAAACTGGGACTACCCAAGGATAAACTGGGACTATACCCGGGACTAAACTGGGGCCTTACAACCGGGACTTAAACTTGGGACTACCACCGGGACTTACACCGGGACTTGAGAACTGGGACTACCGGGACTACACGGGACTAAACTGGGACTACAACCTGGGACTTAAACTGGGGCTACACTGGGACTACACTGGGGCTTACACTGGGACTTTGCACTGGGACTAACTGGGACTATATACACCGGGACTACAACACACGGGACTAATGGACTTAGGATCGGGAACTACAACTGGAACTACACTGGGACTACACTGGGACTTACACCTGGACTACACTGGGGCTAAACTGGGACCACTGACTAAACTGGGACTTACACCGGACTAAACGGTAACTACACGGACTAACGACTCATGGGACGGCTACCACTGGTGACTAAACTGATACAAGGACTAAAACGGGACGACTAAACAGACACCACGGGACTACATGACTAGGGACTGAAACTGGACTAAACTGGGGCTTACACACTGGGACTATACACTGGGGCTACACTGGCGACTGCACTGGACTAAACTGGGACTACACCAGGACTACACCGGGAACTAAACTGTGACACACCGGGACTACACTGGACTACATCTGGACTTACAACTCGGGCTGAACACTGGGACTACACCAGATAAACTGGGGCTACACGGGATACTAACATGAGACTAAACACAACGGACTAAACTGGGACTACACTGGGACTACAACTGGGGGGCTATACATCATGGACTCGCAACTGGGAACTTAATAAACTGGAACTTAGGAACAACCAGGACTAACACCGGCGGACTAAACTGTGATACAACCGGACTTTACACTGGACTACAAACTGGACTAAAAACGCGACTACACTGGGACTACACTGGGACTTACACTGGGACTAAACTGGGATACACCGGGACTATACTGTGACTACAACCCGGACCTACACTGGGACTACACGGGAACTAACTTGGACTACAACCGCGGACAACAACCGGACTACTGGGACTAGACACCTGGGCGGCTACCTGGGACTAAAGCTTGGGACAAAACTGGGATTAAACTGGGGCTATCACTGGGACTAACTGGGACTAAACTGGGACAATGGGATTAACTGGGGCTAGCGGAACAAACAACCGGGACTAAACTGGGGCACACTGGGAACTTAAACTGGGACTAAACTGGGATTAACTGGGGCTCACTGGGACTAAATCTGGGGCTAACACTGGGGACTAATCACTGGGATAAACTGGGGCTACAACTGGAGCTAAAACTAGGACTTACTTTGGGACTATCTGGGACTAAAACTTGGGACTAAACTGGATTTAAACTGGGGGCTACACTGGGACTACACCGGGACTAAACTGGGGTCTACAACACTGGGACTAAACTTGGAACTACACCGGGAACTAAACCGGGAACTACAAGCCGGACTAAACTGGGATACACGGGACTAAACCTGGGGCTAACACTGGAACGACTACGCCATAACTGGGGCTAACGGATAAACACTTACAGGACTAACCTGGGGCTACACCGGGACTAAACTGGGACTAACAGACTAAAGGGACCGACTGGACAAACGGGGCAAAAACGGGACAACAGCGGCACTACCAAAGGGACTACACCGGGACTAATGGGCTACACCGGGACTATCGACCCGGGGACTAAACTGGACTACACTGGGACTAAACTGGGGTACCTGGGATCATCCTGGGGACTTTCACTGGGGCTGAAACGATGGACTAAACTGGGACAAACACCGGGACTCACACGGACACTGAACAATTGCACGGACTAACACTGGATAACACTGGGACTACACCGGGAACTACACTGGGACACACTGGGACTAAACTGGGACTACACCAGGATAACTGGGGGGCTACACTGGGACTAAACTGGGATACACCGGACTACACCGGGAAACTAAACTGGGACTACACTTGGGACTAAACTGGGGCTACACACTGGGACTACTGGACACTGGGGCTCTGACAAACTTGGGACTAGGGGACTTACTCCGGGACTCAAACTGTGACTACAACCGGACATACGAACTAAGGACTACAAACCATACTACATGGGACTACACTGACACCGATGAACTACACTGGGTACACCAGAGAGCATAAACTGGGCTACACCAGGACTACTGGGTACTAAAAGAAACCGGGACTAAACTGGGAACTACATGGGACTAACACTGAGACTAAACTGGATCACACCGGGACTTAAACGTGACTACACCGGGACTACACCTGGGACTACACCGACCTTCAAAACTTGGACTACAACCGGGACTTAAACTGGGGCTACAATTGGGACTACAACTGGGACTACAACAGCTGTGGGCTCACTGGGGATAACTGGGATCTAAACTGGTTAAACTGGGGGCTACACTGTTGACTAAATGGGACTAAACTGGGACTAAACCTGGGATTAAAACGTCGGGGCTTAAACCGGGGACTAAACTGGGGCTACACTGGGACTAAACTGGGACTAAACTGGGATTAAACTGGGGTTACAACTTGGGACTTAAAACGGGCTACACTGGGACTACACTGGGGACTAAACTGGGGCTACACTGGGATCACTAAGGAACTACTTTTGGGACTACAGCTGGGACCTAAACTGGGACTAAACTGGGAATTAAACTGGGGAACTAAACTGGGATTTAACTTGGGCTACACTGGGACTCACCTGGACTAAACTGGGGCTACACTGGGATAAACTGGGACTACACCGGAACTAGAAAACCGGGGACTACAAAACCGGGACTAAGACCTGGGAGCTACAACCGGGAACTAAAACTGGGGCTACACTGGGACTTAAACTTGGGACTCACACCAGGACTAAACAAGGGGCTACACTGGGACTAAACTGGGGCTAACACTGGGAGCTAACTGGGGCTACCACTGGGACTACACTAAGAACTACTCTGGGGACTAACTACTCCTCTGGACTAAACTGGGAACTAAACTGGGATTAAACTGGGGCTATACACTGGGACTAACAATGGGACTAACACTGGGGACTAATATACACTGGGACTATGACACTGGGACTAAAGAAAACAGGGATTAAAACTGGGGCTTACACTGGGACTTCTTACACTAGGACATGATCTGGGACTAACTCTGGACTAAACCTGGGACTAACCTGGGATTAACTGGGGGCTCACTGGGACCTACTCTGGGACTAACTGGGGTTACAACTGGGACTTACATGGGACTAACACTTGGGACTACTACACTGGGAAATACACTGGAACTTACAACTGGACTAAACTGGGACTACACTAGGACTACTCTGGGACTACTTTGGACTAAACTGGGTTACACTGGGACTAACACGGGACTAACTCCTGGGACTTACAACTGGGACTTACTCTGGGACTACAACTGGGACTAAAAACGTGGATTAAACTGGGGGATCGGTCTTGGGTTTGGTGGTCCCCTTGCTCTTTGTTTTCGTGAACTCGCCCAGATTTCTCCTCGTGGTTCCGACGTTTTGTTTTTGGGATGAAGAATATTACTGAACAAAAAGAGAACAAGGACGAAGCTTTCGGCAGAGAGAGATACAAGAAAGCCAGAGAGAAGAAGAACAGAGAGAACAAGAACAGAGAGAACAAGAGCAGAGGAACAAGAAAAGAGAACGAGAGCAAGAGAGAACAAGAGCAGAGGACAAGAACAGAGAGAACAAGAAACAGAGAGAACAACAGAGAAAGAACAAGAACAAGAGAGAACAAGAGCAAGAGAGAAACAAGAGCAAGAAGAGAACAGAGAACAGAGAGAAACAAGACAGAGAGAACAGAGCAGAGAGACAGAGAGAACAAGAACAGAGAGAACAAGAACAGAGAGAACAAGAACAAGAGAGAAACAAGAAACAGAGAAGAACGAAGAACAGAGGAGAACAAGAGCAGAGAGAACAAGAACAGAGAGAACAGAGTAGAACAGAGAGAAAACAAGGAACAGAGAGAGCGAAGAATAGGTTATTAAAGCAGAACTAAAGTCACATTTTCAACACTCATTAAACGTCGTGAGCCACGCTGTGATGGGTTACATTTTTCGGGGCGTTTGAAAAAGTGTGGCGGCGTCGCCCCTGGGCATGTCTCTGGGTGGAAACCCCGCCTTGTAACATTTACCTGCCATCGACCTGAAGACGACTCTCCTGAGAAACAGTTGGCTTCTTTTTTTGTATTTGGCAACGTTGAAAAATGTTTTTGCGTGTGATGACAACGCCCTGACTATTCTGATAAGGAAAGAAAACAATACAAATGTAAAAAAGAAAAAGTTGAATAAAAATACAATATAAAAGTTTATTTTTTCAGACCATGGTGTTTTCCCCCCTCTGGAGCTGCAAGGGGGAGAGCTCTAGCGCCAGTACAAATGCGCTCGAGTTTCTGCTTTTAAATGCTTCAGTGGTGTTTTGTACTGGCAATATATTCTGAAATCCCTGCTTGGACCACCCGCGGCCCACCCTGAATGAGCCAGAAGTATTTTAGAATGAGCGCAGAGCCGTTTGAATCCTTCTCTACAACCACGATCTGCTTCTTCACATTTACACTTTTAACTGTGAAACACCGTGCGCGCCACATCCGGGCCGCCGCCTCTTTTCACCCGAGGCCGCCTTCAACGCACGTGGATCTGGAGGCACCGAGCCCCCTCCGCGCTCCCAGCCCTTCCTTCCCGGATCAACGAGGCTTGCCGTCACGTGGACCTGTCACACAACCCGACCCGTGTCACGTTTAGGACCGAGAGGATCGAGCGCCGAGGCCGGGGGAGATGGGGGCTCTGGGAGGCGGGGCTCAGAAGGCCTTCTTGAGGGGCCGCTGTGAGGGGCCGTGGTGAGGGGCCGCTGTCGAAGGGGCCGCTGTGAGGGCCGCTGTAGGGGCCGCTGTGAGGGGGCCCGCTGTGAGGGGCCAACTGTGAGGGCCACTGTTGGGGGTCTGTGGTAAAAAAAAATCTACTTGGTATCGTGAAGTTACCATTGAAAAATGTATTCTTTCCCTGTAGTGAACTAACTGTGGAAACAGTTCACGTTTCACAGTCTGTCGATACACAGTACTAGATACTGATAGCTTTAACATTCTCGATCGGGCAACACGGTAAACCAGCTGGAGTTTGCATGTTCTCCCTGTGGCCTGGCCATAGGTTTCCCCGCCCACGCAAAAACATGTGTATGTTGTGGAGAGCGTGGTGAGCGTGTTTACATCAATGTGTTTACATGTATGTTTAACATGTGTTTTTAAACATGTATGTTTAAAACATGCATGATTTAACATGTTTGTTTAACATGACACTGTCTCGACCAAATATACTCTCACAATATTAAGCATTATTTTGAATCCATTTTGTAAATACTTTTACACACATTTATCCCTTGGATCAACAGAGACTGGGCAGTGCTGGCAAGGGCATTCTTGACACAGATAACACTTGGGATTTCGGTGGTTCGATACAAGGATGTTGTTGTTTGTTTACTTTTAAATGGCTGAGAGAGTTGCAAGTACTTGGTATCCGCCACTATGAGGCCAGGACTTTTGCCTGGTTAATAAAGTAAATATAAATACAAACAAAAAGGAATAACGGTCAATGCCGCTCATGTTCCTGCAAGGAGGCGTTTCTGTTATCCTGTTGAAACCGGCTCAGGCCGTCGTGACCTAAACCACTTTAATGGATCTATTACATGATGTTTATAACAAACGTTTATAACAAACGAAGGAGCGCGAGCAATCAGCTGCGACTATATTCCAAGTTGTTTTTATGCTTTACATTTACAAAAAATTGGGTAAAACCATTTTTTTAAAATATAATCTTTTATATTTTTATTCATTTTATTTATATTCATTTACAGTCAAAGTTACATTTCACCCACAATTCACAATCTCAGTATCACAAATCTCTATTTTCATTACATGTTATAAAACATTTTCAAAACCTCTTATAATCCTATTCAAAACACATGACATTTCGGACGTGTTCAAATCTTCCTCAAACGTCTCGTCTTCTATCTTCGGGCCCGTCACTCAGGAACGGGCTCTTGACTCTGCCGGCGCTGTTTTCTTGCTGCCAGTTCAGACGCGTTCCGGACTCGGCGCCTACAGTCTCCCCGTTGACGAGGCTTCCGCCTCTCGCTCGCGCCTCCTCGCTCCGCCTCCGCTGCTCCCCGTTCCGTGCAGCGTCTCGAACCTGTAAAACAGAAGCCACGCGTCCCCCAGGGTCCGGCGCCATCTTCACCCGTCCCTCTAGGAACCTTTCTCTGGCTTTGGCCATGTCGCGCACAAGGTGCTCCAGAACAGTTCAGGCGACGGCGTGCAGCACGTGAGGATCGTGCCCGCACTCCTCAAGCCGTCCGCGGTCTTCCGGTCTTCCCTCTGCGTCTGGCCTCCAAACAACGCCGCCTCTGCCCACAGAATACCCGAGTTCGGGCACTCTCTGCAGGGCCGTTGCCCCATCATATAGCGTGTTCGCCATGTGCTTCAGTCCGGCCCCGGGATCCTACACTTACCGACTCGATGACAAGAGGAACCACAGCGGCGTCGAGCGAGGGCACTTGTGGGCCCCTGGTTGTACGCCTACTTCTGGCCCTTGTCCATAGTTCTCGACTGAGACGATACAGATCGCGCTGCTTCTTCCATCTGGCCTCGCTCATCACCACAGTTTGGGGAATCCTCGGTAGTGTTTTGAGGAGGCTTCGGTTCACAAGTCGTGGGCAGCGTCAACGTTTCCAAAGAACCCATTCAATTGGACTGGCCTTCATGAATGACCCGGGCTTTGGTGGGGGCAACTGCTTCGGGCCTTGGGCCAACAGTCCGACGGCACTCGTTCGTACTCCGTTGTTCCTCGCTTTCCAGCTTGAACCTCCCCGCGGCCAGCCCAGATCTCCTCGCTGTTTGGGGTTTGCCTGAAAAGCCAAAGCCAAAATACTTCTTGGCAGCGGGACGACGTCGCCTCGGCCAGGCATTTGGACTCTTTGGCTCCCATCAGCCACAACAACCTCTTGGCTTTTGGGGCAGTGGGCAACAGCTGTCTGCAGAAGAGCCTCCAAAGACTCTCTTGTGCCGGTGGTTCTTTCTCAAAAGTACGCAGCCCGGTAGCCACACACTTTTTTACTGGGGAAAACTTGCAAGAGCATGAGCGTAGACGGCTCTGGCACACTCCAACGCCAAGTGTGTCATCAGCTTCCATGAGCAACACAACTGTCCCTGCATCCTCCATCCAGGTGTGTTTACGATCTTCTTCTTCAATGCCAATCCCATGAGCAGCCCTTCATCAAACCGCTGCACGTGGCAACGCTGGCCCGCCTTAATCGCACTCCTCTGCCTCCTGAATCCACTGTTCTCTGGTTGACCTCGCACCCCGTTGGGCTCGTAGAGAGGCGAGCGCTCTGTCAATAATTCTTCTCGACCATCTGAGTGTTGCTATTGGCCTCCTCCAGCTTTTGCGGCAGTGATCCAGATGTGGCGGTCGGTGGGGAGGTTTCTGGCGAGCTTTGTTCAGAAGAAAGCAAGCGTTTTCGTACGTCTCTAACCCAGCCAAGGGGCGAGCCAAGATCCACACTTTGTAGGACAGTCACTCTAACAGCTCGACTAAGCATGATTCTGGCATCTTTCTGGCTCCTCACAAGCTCCACAGCGGTCTTCCACAGTTGGCAACTGAATCCGGACACATTTTTCCAGAGCTTTTCTAAGGACCTCTTTTCTTGTTTCTTCTGACGTCTGTCTCCAGCATCAGCGGCTCTGACTGAAGATTCGAACTGACTGTGGAAGGTGGGCGAACAGCTTGGGCCAGCCACAGGCCTTGGCGGTGTTGCCCGGTTGCAGCCCTGGCAGCCACCAGCCACACATCCTCGCTCTTTGGATCACATCTCTGTGCCCTTCAGAAGAATCAACGTTTCTGGCCACTTGAAGATTACCCGTTCCTCCTCAAGACGGGCAGATGTAATCCACGCAGGAGGGTGACGCAGGCTGGTCTCTCTTCACAGCTTTGAGAAGATGTCTGGCTTTTTTGATATCACATGATGTCTCCTGCGTGTGTCGGGATCATGGAGGTCAAGTCGTCTGGGAACCCTTTGGATCCACAACAGACTTGTCCACTGACAGAGTCGGTACACCTTTCCTTAGCCTCATGTCCATCAGAGTAATTCTGGGCCTGACTCATCTTCATCATGTCCAGATCTTCAGTAGGGGTCATCAAGTCCTGGAGTCGTACTCCCGGGATAGGGTGTGTCCAGCCCCCAAAAGCCCCTGCAGAGGGTTCACAAGATGTGTGTTTCTCTCTCAGTCTGCAGATGTTTGGGAGAAGAACCAGTCTGGGACGGTGGGAGTTTCTGCTTGTCCGAGGGTTCTCTGACGCTTGCTTCTGGCATCTCCTAACTTCAGGGATACTCAACCACTCTTCCTCTGTCCCACCCGGCCAACTTCCCTCTTTCACATCCTGAAAATTGCTTGCTCGGATTTTGGGACGCTTCCAGACGATCTTCCTCAGTTTCTTCTTGTTTCTCGACACTCCGTTCCCTTCTTTCTTTGCGCCGCTTCGTCTCCGTGCCTTTTTGTCCAGAGCGTACATTCGTGTCTTCAATCAATCTTTCTCGTACGGTCCACTGGAGAACAGGCTGCTGAGGCCCATCGAACTCGTCATCATTCAGATCATCTTCGTCCTCCTCTTGGTTGTTTTCCATTTTGCTTCGTCATTCCTCTTGCCCAGCAGTGCGTGCCATTTGTCACACCGGGCAACTGGGATGGCGAGCAGGCCCAAGATCAGACCAGTGGTGTTGATACCGGCGGTACCATCTGTCCAATCCGGACGGCGGTATCCGTAAAGGGCGGACAGCCCATGAGCTGCCTCCTCATCGCTCCCCAATGAAGGGCGTCACGATTAGTTTTTCTGATTGCAATACGTTACTCTTTTACGAGTTATGAAACGGTCATGCGCAGTCTGCCCTGCAAGTGTGCCCGGGAGAAGATCCTAAATTCAGCCGAATATACCGTCCTCGGTCTATGGCTTCAAAACACGGGCCAACGAAACTTGAAAACACAAGAACTGAATACTGTGAACGATGCCAATTCGTGCTTCGCAAAGCTCATGGCCAGAACCGGTCTATGGACGGAAACGTTTAAAAAACGGATTAATATAAACCAAAAGTTCATTTTCTTGTCTTTTTCTTAAATCTTGGCGCAATGGCATCATGGAACGTCACTCTCACTAAAGTCCGAGCAAGTTCACTGGCGGCGCTTCCCGGGCATCCAGTAAACGCATCTTTATGGAAACTTTGAAAGCGGACCTCTGGTTGGTATGTGTCCGAACTATTCTCAGTAATGTAGTATTTTATACGTTCGCATTCCAGTCACTTTAAGTAAATGTTTGCGTGTAGGCTTTTTCGGCTAATGGCTAATGCTAGCTTCCGCTTTTTGTAATAAATAATAAATAAAAAGCAAATGACAATCTTTTGTATGAAATGCAGTTCCTCATGGATGTATGGATTTTAACACGCATGTCGGGCCATATCGTGGTGTTTCTCTTCACGTGATTGTGAAAGTTAAAGTTAATTATATATATGTAATGTGTGTAATGTGTGTAATGTCTCTAAAACACGTGTGTGTGTCTCTGCAGAGGTGGGCTCTTAGCCTTGTTGACAGTGGTGCTGGTCAGCAGTCTGGCTTCACCTTCATCATGAGATGTTTTGTGCCTATAGCAGATCTGGCTCACCTTCATCGTGAGATGTTTGTGCCCATGCAGTCGGCTCACACTTCATTCATGGAATGTTTTTATGTCCATTCAGTCTGGCTCACCTTCATCAGTGAGATGTTTGTGCCCATGCAGTCTGGCTCACCTTCAATCAATGAGATGTTTGTGCCCATGCAAGTTCTGGCTCACCTTCATCATGAGATGTTTGTGCCCATGCAGTCTGGCTCACCTTCATGCATGAGATGTTTGTGCCCATGCAGTCTGGCTCACCTTCATCATGAGATGTTTGGTGCCCATGCGCAGTCTGGCTTCAACCTTCATCATGAGATGTTTTGTGCCCATGCTAGTCTGGCTCACCCTTCATCATGAGATGTTTGTGCCCATGCAGTCTGGCTCACCTTCATCATGAGAAGTTCGTCGCCCAGCATCTGGCTACCTTCATCATGAGATTTTCGTGCCCTGGCAGTCTGGCTCACCTTCATCATGAGATGTTCGTGCCATGCAGTCCTGGCACCTTCATCATGAGATGTTCTCCCATGCAGTCTGGCTCACCTTCATCATGAGATGTTCGTGCCATGCAGTCTGGCTCACCTTCATCATGAGATGTTCTGCCCATGCAGTCTGGCTTCACCTTCATCATGAGATGTTCGAGTCGCCCATGCAGTCTGGCTCACCTTCATCATGAGATGTTCGTGCCCATGCAGTCTGGCTCACCTTCATCATGAGATGTTCGTGCCCATGCAGTCTGGCTCACCTTCATCATGAGATGTTCGTGCCCATGCAGTCTGGCTCACCTTCATCATGAGATGTTTGTGCCCATGCAGTCTGGCTCACCTTCATCATGAGATGTTCGTGCCCATGCAGTCTGGCTCACCTTCATCATGAGCTTGGTTGTGCCCATGCAGTCTAGCTCACCTTTATCATGAGCTCCACAGCCCTGTGAGACCAGCTCCACCTCCTCAACAGGACATTAAAGTGAGCCAAAGTCTGAGTTTTAAGAGTACCTCATTCTTGGTACAGTAGGTTCATATATTAGTTTTGGTCAGTGTTATTCATTCTAGAAAAGCAGAAGGTCACATACAAGTCACATTATGTCTAGACTGTCCTTCTGTGTCTGGACATCAGGACATTCAGACACGCCCTCAGGTAACCCTAACCCTTTTTTCCTACACACTTCATGCCATTTTTGTTTTGTTATTTATTTCTAATTTTCTGAATAAGGTTCTATTCATGTATCATTTTGAAAATAGTATGTAGTGTTGTAGTCTTGGCATTTAATAAGCAGCTAAAAGTTTCTCTTTGTAACCATCGGTAGTGTTGGGTCAGTTCTGTGTAACTGTGTTCCATACTTCAGCTCCTGTTGTAGTTCATCTAACATCTTCTCCATATCCACTTTGAATTCATGCACATTCATGATTGCTTTGGGTGTTCAGCAGCTTGGAAGAGCCAGTCACTCTCCAGAGATGAAAAGGTCTCCAAATGAACTTCAGCGATGGTGGACGCATGTCAGGAACAGACAGGTATTTGTGACTGGATTATGATTTGTGTTTTCTGCATTCATGATAAAACATTTGACCAAAGGCGAAGTGAAGCTGAACTCGAGGGCGAAGGGTAAGATGACGGTAACGTCCACACAAAGACCCTTAGAGCCGCATTGATCCAAGTGGTCTTCTGACAACCATGGACTGGAATGGAAGTTCTAACGTTGCTCTTTGGGAGTGGAAGTGTTTAAAGTCTCCATGCCTGGGTCTACAGGGGTGCAAAAGGGTACACTGCAGCAACATTTACTAAACATGTGTACCCTCGTTTGATGTTAAATACTTCGTCGGCTGTTGTGCTACATACATTCCTAAATGTAAATATACATACATATTATAACCCGCACTCTCAGACCATTCATTTAGAAGTGTATTTTCTTTCTTAAAAAGCAAAGCAGAAGGTATGGAATGGGAACAACCCTGCTTATGGGAGCGATGGGAGCGATCAGCTCGATTGTTTCAATCTGGTTTTAACTGGAGATTTTTGAGACGCTCAAAATGTTTACACCACATTTTTTTGCACTGAATAAAAAAAAAAGCAACTGTATTTTAACAAAGTGAATTTAAAAACATTGTATTTTCATACACTGAAATTTAAAACACAACATGAATTAAAGCATTGTATTATTTCCCACGGATTTTTAATAGCATATTTATATTCAATTCATATTTTTACATGATTGGATGTTAAATAAAAATCAGTTCACATAATTGAAATGCCAAAAATAATATTACATAAATTCAGTATGAAATAAAAGCTTTGGTAATAAAAACACAAAATAACCTTCATACTGGTCAGTATAATCTTGTTTTTTTTAAAAATACAGGTACAACTATGACATTCCAACGCGTAATTCGACTTTTAAACGGGATTTTGCAGCTGTTTTATGTTTGTTTTGAACGTTTTGAAGCGGCTCGGGGGTTTTACTTCCTGTATCCTGTGACGTAGGCCACTGCCCCGCGTTCTCATTGGCCCCCGGCGCTGCCACGTGTCTTTACAACCCCGCTGCTGCTGCTACACTGACGGGAGCACACGTTTGACGCGTTCTCCGCTGGAAATCTGCAAAAGGCAAGTCCCGCGGTGACCCTTTTCCGTCGCCGCCGGTAAACAACGATCCAAGCTTGAGTCTAATTCCCGTCTTGACGCGGTTGGTTTCGATTAAAAGCCGATTTCGTGCACGGTAACTCGAGCGGTAAGTTGCATCACTCTCCGGCAAGTGTTCCGGGGCATTTTCCCAGCTGTTTCAGGGGCAAAGACGGCTCTTTTCCCCCACTTTCCCCACTTCATTATTTCAACAAATGCGCTTTAAACTCAGTGGTAAATGGATGCTCTCGGTCATGCATGTGATTTAGTCTGGATTACACGTGTAGAGCATGTTGTTCATGACTGGCTTTGCATCTGTCAAAAGATTCTTTAAAGAAGTCAAATGACAGGTTTAAAGTGGGGGAAAGTAAGATTGTTAGAGCTGCAGTTAGTTAGTTTTATTAAAAATGTCTTTGTGATTATAAAACACTAAACGGCCAACATAAGAAAGATGAGAAAAATAAACAAAATAATTTAAAAAAGAAAGAAGACGACATCCAGGGCAGTCAATCGATTAATCGCAACTAACCGATTACGGAAATGATCGTTTGCGACTCTAAAGATGTCCAAAGACAATTCATCCCAAAAATAAACGTTTAATTTAGTCCAAAGTCTGTTAAATTTGTTAATTTTCAAATAAATTCCAAATGCAATGATTTATTTTTAATTTTTTTAAATAATATATTTGTTAAATTTATTACAAATAAATAAATAAATTTCCAGACAGTTGAATTGAAAAACCCGTGAATGAGAGTTGTTGTGGAGGAGGGTCGGATCCAGAGCGCGGTGTGGTTGTGGATCCAGTTTGTCCGGACACAAGTGGCGGTTTCTAAAGTCCGTCGTGGGCGGGTTTTAGGAGCGACTGGACAGTTTAATCCGCCTTCTCACCCGTGACGATGCCGTTCACGAGTTACGTCTGTGTCAATGCTGCACCACTGAATTCGTGCGTTTATTTCACGTGGCGTACTGACACGTCTGCGGTGGGTTCGGCCGTTTTACCGGCGCAGATTTGTTTGTGTTTCGTGTCCCTGTAATTACCGTGACGATCCACATTCACCTGGGGCTGAGGGACCCGGGGGCTGAGGGACCCGGGGGCTGAGGGACCCGGGGGCTGAGGGACCCGGGGGCTGAGGGACCCGGGGGCTGAGGGACTCGGGGGCTGAGGTTTGAACCCTAATATTCCTTTTTTTCTCATTTAAGTCCAGTTTTCTGGTACTGTTCTGCATAAATGGTCTTGGTTGCGATCATGGTCGTCTTGTGAGTGCAGTTTGGGTCAGACACACGTTCAGATCTTTGAGGTCTTTGCTTTGGCCCGCTCCACGCTCGAGCCGCTTGATATTCCGGTCACACGGTCGGACACGAGCTCTGTCTATGTTTGTATTCTTCTGCCGTTCTCGTACTGTAACATGTACTTCAGTCCCATCCCTTTTATTATTACTGCGATCAATGTCTGCAGAACAAAAGAAACAAAAGAACATCGCAGCGCCGCCGTGTTTCTCATGTTTCCCAAAAGCCTCTGTCGCTCTTTGACCTACTTTGAAAACAAACATCTCTCTCCAGTTTGATCCAGTCTCCTCCAGCTCTCCCCCCCCCAAACTATCAGCAAAACGACCACCTGCTTTGGAGACACTCTGATGTCGGGCGGCGCCAAGGAAAACGAGCGCAAACAGGCTCCGAAAAGCCGTTTTATGACACGGACTGAGCAGTGATTACATGGAAACGACACGCGAAATGTGGAAATGTCGTTCGTGTTTTTGGATGTTTTAAAACAAAACGATTTTCATTGATATATTTGTAATTTTCACCCCAATATCGATACCAGAGTCGATTTTATTTTCATATTACACACACACAAAGAGGGTAAGGCTGCACTATATATCGCAACACTGTCGATATTGCAATATCGGCTGACGCATTGATCGAGAACGGGAAAAAAGGCTGATTTTTTTTTTTATTGATGATCGTCCATATTAAGTCCTGGAGGAGGTTATTTTTTGACCCAGTTGGACTAACACATTAAGAGTTGTACGTTAAATTAAATTAAAAAACGTGTTAAATAATATCGATATCGCCATGTTTTCCAGCCCCTAAAAATGGCTTTAGATGTTAATTTCGTGAACATAAATAAACCAGACGTATATAATAATTTCCATTAAAAAAAACCTGACATTTCTACTTAATTCTGCTCCAAATGAGATAAAAAATGGCATATCATTTCACAGTTGTTGTTTTGAAGAACTGCAAAATTTGACCAGAAGGTTTGTCACATTTTTATTCATGAAGAGAATAACGCGATGTTTCTGCACGTTTTTGGTTGATTTTTTACAGTCCAGTCATGTTTTATGTGCCATGGAACCTCTTAGTTTCTGACCAAAGGGCACAGATTTGAGATTTAAAGTCTGGATTATAAAAGGTTTAATGGTTTTCTACCAGATTGTAAAAGATAATCACTTTTTGACTTGGAGAAACAGGGCGTATTACAGGACAGAGTTATTATAACCAAGAAATTAAACAAAGTAATGAGAATTGTAACCGTTTGACTGACATGGAACTTTCAACGGGAACAATACTTAAATTAAATAAGTGTATTCATAATCTGGACAATCATTCAACTATATAAAAAATACATTGGAAAAAAGAAGGTAACTTTGTTTTGACAGCTGAAGAGTGGGAAAATGTGTGCACATCCCAATGAAGGATCTCGAAATCGCATGTTTGGAGGGAATTTTGTTGGAAAAATGTGCTTACTGTTGGAGGGACTGTGGCACCAGGAGGAAAACCACTGTCCTGTCACTCACTAATGTTGGACTGAGATCAGTGGAACGCTCCAGACTGTCCCACTTGATTTCAGAACTATATATTGGGCCTCAGAACTCCTGCCACGAACGCGATAGATGGATACCTTTGGATCGTACTCCTGACTGCGGGGGAAAAAGAGCCGTCACCAAAAAAAATCAAGGGCACAAATTACTGACATTTAATAATTAAAAATAATAATAATAAACAATTGGACTTAATGTGAATATTGACCTTTTTGAAAGACTTTTTAATTTAATTGTTTAATTTTTTTAATTTTTTTTTAATGCCATGCCTTTTGTTTTATTTTGCTCTGTGTTGTGTTTTCTGGGTTTTATTTTTTTTAATTTTTTTTTCATATTCTGAAAAATGTGATAAGGCGCGCTTCGGCACATTTCCAACATCGTCTGTGGGATAGTTCTGTCTGAACATGGGCGTCACAACGACCCGAGCTTGACCACCGACCAGCAGTCAGAACCGGGTCTCCGCTCGACTTCAAACGTTGCTCCGTCGTCCTCCGGGTCGAACTCGGCTCCGAGCGTCAGCGAAAACCAAACCAGCCGACGCGTGCAAAAAGCCCAACTTTGAAGCGCAGCCTGCGGAGCCGTTTAGCCGCGGGGGGTGAATCGTTCCGCTCCGAGTCGGACCCTTGTGGAGAGTTACGCGGAATTGTTCATTTATTTAGAGGAGCGCTGGGACGGAGAGCGGAGGCCGGGCGTTGGACCGGGTTGACCTGTGGAGATAAAGGTTTGTTAATGTTGCACCGGATCAGACCGGGAGAGACTGGTTCAGAAATAGAGGCGTGGCACAAGGGGAAAAGAACTCGTCCAGTCTCACTTTGGAACTCGTCCTGGAGCTTAGTTTGCCTTTTTGAACAGACTCGTGAGGAAAAACAGGAGTGGAAGAGCTTTACATGTTAAATATGTCCTTTATGTTTACGCAATCGTGCAACGAATGATTTTAAACCCCAAATAAATGCATTCTGTTGGTTTATTGTTTACAAAAGTGCTTCGCTCTGAACGATCGAATCTTAATATTGGTATCGACAAATATCGGATATCGGCAACGACAGGAAAAAAATCAATGCTCGGCCGCCACGGACTAAAAAAAAAAAGAAAAATAACTAATAAAATTTAGAAAATAACTAAACAAATTTGTTTAAAATAACCTTTGACACAGGGATATTACAAAGAATAATATATATATAAATAAGTTCGTGTTTTGGTCACACTTTTGTCATGTTTTGTTTACTTTAGTCCCATTTTGGTCACTTTTAGTCATGTTTAGGTCACGCTTTTATCACTGTCACTTTTAGTTGCATTTTGGTCACTTTCGTTGCCTTTTCTGGTCACTTTTAGTTGCTTTTGTCACTTTAGTTGCCTTTTGGTCACTTTTAGTTGCGCTTTTGGTCACTTTAGTTGCCTTTTGGTCACTTACAGTTGCCTTTTGGTCACCTTACAGTTGCATTTCGGTCACTTTTAGTCGCCTTTCGGATCACTTTTAGTCGCTTTCGGTCACTTTTAGTCGCATTTCGGTCACTTACAGTTGCATTTCGGTCACTTACAGTTGCATTTTCGGTCACTTTTAGTCGCCTTTTGGTCACTTTTAGTCGCCTTTTGGTCACTTTTAGTCGCCTTTGGTCACTTTAGTCGCATTTCGGTCACTTACAGTTGCATTTCGGTCACTTTAGGTCACGCTTTTATCACTGTCACTTTTAGTTGCCTTTCGGTCACTTACAGTTGCATTTCGGTCACTTTTAGTCGCCTTTTGCCACTTTTGTCGCTCGTTTGTTCATTTTTTGTGGAGGAAACGATGGCACTTCAAAAAATCGTAGCTTTTGCGATTTGCCAATTGTTTCTCTTCAAAAATCAGATTTGGATGAATCGTGCAGCCCCAGTTCAAAGCGGTAACATCTCCATGGAAACGGGTCACTGCCACTGTTCTGGTTCCCGCAGGTTTCCGGTGCCTTCTCTTCCGTTTGATGCTGTAGGGAACTCTGCGATGGCGTTGAGCTCGTTCGACATCGACGCGCCGCGGTGGGACCAGACCACCTTTATGGGCCGCCTGAAACACTTCTTCAACATCACGGACCCTCGGACGGCGCTGCTGCCCGACGCCAGGCTGGACGAGGCCAAGGCGCTGGTCCACAGCTGCAGGTGAAGTCCACGGGAACAAAACCTTTTGAAGATTTGTGGAGTTTAAGGAATTTCAATTGGAATGAATGGGAATTGACACTTCCACATCCAGCAAGAGAATCTGCACAAATCTGATGTTTTACACGCATTTGGACCTTTTTTCACCATTGAAAACTCCCTAAACTCTCAAACTAAAGTCAGAAAAAGCAGGAAATTTACTGATCATTTTCTGCTCCTTTTCAATTCTTATTTGGGTAAAAGTTATTTTATTAAAGCAACAATGATTAATAAATTCATCGTTAAAATCTAAACATAATAGTCGTAATTTGCTCATCGTGTTTTTCTGGACTTTACAAACTTTAAAACACATTTAAAACAAAGACGGCGACAAAAAAGAATAAACAACCTTTGATTTTCATCAAAAATACACTTTATTCTGAAGCATTCCGTAGCCTCATTTACACTTTTATTTAGTGAAAATGTTATTTAAAAAAACCAACAAAAAACAAAAAAAATACATGGTTAAAATGTTTTTTATTTTGAAATGAAAAATATCAGGATTCATTATTTTCAAACGTTATTGATGTACAAATATATGACTAAAGTATTATAAAACCTCCCCCAAAGTTGTCGAATTATTCATTTATAGGAAATTAAATCATTGTTCTGTTTAAGTCTTTATGTAAAAAGCTTTAATATTTGACTTTTACGTGTTTTTAGTTTATTGTAAAGTGTCTTCCTGTTTGCTCACGGCGTTGTGGTTGCCTTCCTGTCAGGGCCGGCTCACTTCCTCCCGGCACGACGGAGGAGCAGCTTTTCTACGCCAAGAAACTGTACGACTCGGCGTTCCACCCGGACACGGGCGACAGAATGAACCTGATCGGGCGCATGTCGTTCCAAGTGCCCGGAGGAATGGCCATCACCGGCTTCATGCTGCAGTTCTACAGGTCGGTACGGGGATGGAACCCGCAACCTGCCCGCCGAGAGGACGGGGCGGGGGGCTAACCACTCTGCCACCGCCAGCAGCAGCAGCAGCAGCAGGAGGAGGAAGAGGAGGAGGAGGAGGGGGTCAAAAACGGGTTTAAAAGTGACTAAAAGTGTGACTAAAAGTGTGACATAAACACACTTCATCACGTTTTGGTTGCTTTTTGTCACATTTTTGTAGAATTCTTTTGCTGTAAGGCGCGTTTTTGTCCATTTTTGTTGCTTTTGGTCAAGTTTTTGTCGCTTTTTAATAAAGTTTTTGTCAATTTTAGTCCCAATTTTGTAGCTTTAAGTCGAGTTTGTCGCTTGTCGCCACGTTTTTAGTCATTTTAGGGGGGCTTTTAGTCACATTTTTGTCATTTTTAGTCATTTTTGGCTACGTCTCGCAGCCACAAACTTGGAATGACTCGGCGTCGTTTTGTGCATCGTGTAATCGTCATTAAAGTTGACTTCTTTTTGTTCATTATTATTCTTTGCTCTCCGACACCAGCAGGGCCGCGCCAAAGCGCTCTGAAGTGGACCGTTCTGGGGGGGGGGTGACGTGTCGGTGGTCTCTTTGTGATGTCATGACCTTCTTTTCCAGGACGGTCCCGGCGGTGGTTTTCTGGCAGTGGGTGAACCAGTCGTTTAACGCGTTGGTGAATTACACCAACAGAAACGCAGCGTCTCCCATCACGCCAAAGTAAGACGCCTTAAATCAGCTTTGATTTCATGTTCTGGCGTCTCCATGACGATATTCTGACGATATTTCAACAAAGCACGAGAAGGAGCTAAAACGTGTCTGTAAATGTCTTGTGAATGAGGTTAACGTGACACAACAGCGATTGGTATTTGATCCGGTTTAAAGATGGTCTCAGTTCTTTGCTTGGTGTCGTTCCCTCATCTCGACCTGTGTTTTCAGACAGATCGGCGTGGCCTATGTCACTGCCACCAGCACCGCTTTGGCCACCGCCGTCGGACTCAACCTCTACACAAAGGTACGGCCGGGTTTCAAACGGGCCGTGGTCTTCTCCCGAGGTTCAGACTCGGACCGGTTTTGTTTTCTGTTGATTGACATGGACCAACCGTCGCAGTCCGAGCCGAGCCCCCGGGCCCCCCAGTCGTCCGAGCCGAGCCCCGGGCTCCCAGTCCAGCCGGAGCCCGCCGGCCTTCCCAGTCCTACCGAGCCCCGTGCCCCCCAGTTACTAGCCGAGCCCGGCCGCAGTCCGAGCCCGAGCATCCGGGCCCCCAGTCCGAGCCGAGCCCCGGGCCCCAGTCGAAGCCGAGCCCCCAGGCCCCCCAGTCCGACCGAGCCGGCGGTCCCCCAAGGTCCGAGCGCAGGCCCTGGGCCGGGCGCTGCCCAGTCGAAGAGCCGAGGCCGGCCTGGGGGCCGGGCCGGGCCGCGAGTCCCTTAGCCGACGGCGACACTGCGCGGGCCCCCCCCTCGCATGCTCTGGCACTGGGAGACGCGAGGGCCGCCGGGGCGAAGGTACCCAGGGGCCACTGCATCTTCGTTGCTGACTGCCCTCGCCCCAGTCCGATTGAGCCGCCCGGCCGGGGGGCCCGCTCGCCGCCCCAGTCGCGAGCCGGCTCCCGGGAGGCGCCGGCTTCGTTCAGATGGGGGCGCCGGGGCCTCGTAGGACTTGTCGGCGAGCCAGTCCGAGCCGAGCCCCCGGCCCCCCATCCGAGCCGACTGCCCCGGGCCCGCGCGGAGTCCGAGCCGACCCTCAGTCAAAAACATATTTTCAGAAGCAGATCCACAGACGCAGAACTCTGGTCTTGAACCTCGAGTCCCTTCCAGGACTTTTGACTCGACTCGAGTCTTACGTCTCTGGATTTGGAGCACGTTCAGCTCCGTGCGTGACTCGTGTGCGTGATTCGTGTGCGTGATCTCGTGTGCGTGATCCTCGTGTGCGTGATCTCGTGTGCGTGATCGTGTGCTGATCGTGTCGTGATCTAGTGTGCGGATCTCGTGTGCGTGATCTCGTGCGGGTGATCTCGTGCGCTGCGATCTCGCGCGTGATCTCGTGCGCGTGATCTCTGGCCGCGTGATCTCGTGCGCGTGATCTAGTGTGTGTGATCTCGTCCCCCTCAGAAAGCTCCTCCCCTTGTGGCCCGCTGGGTTCCTTTCGCCGCCGTCGCCGCCGCAAAACTGTCGTCAACATCCCCATGATGAGGCAACAGTAAGAACCGAAATATCATAATAATATATTATTATTATTATTATTATTATTATTATTATTATTATTATTATTATTATATTATTATTATTATTATTATTATAATGAATGCTAATACTTGAAGACGTAAAGAAACTGAGTGTTTGGTTTAAGTTTACATGACCGTTATTAAAAGAACTGAACTTGAACTTTGTGTGTTTAGAGATTCTGAACGGCATCGCGGTCACGGACGAGAACGGAAACAAACTGGGAGAGTCCAAGGTGAGACGCAGGAGACACGACGCAGAACACGACGCAGAACACGACGCAGAACACGACGCAGAACACGACGCAGAACACGACGCAGAACACGACGCAGAACACGACGCAGAACACGACGCAGAACACGACGCAGAACACGACCACGACGAGAGACTTAGAGAGACGACCGACTGGATTTTCTGCTCTGTAGTTCTAATTATTTAGTTTTTCATCATTTTAAACGGCAATATTGATCGAGAAACACAATCAAAACTATTACAGCAGCAACAACAAAGAGTAAGAAGAAAGACATTTTTATGGTTGCGGTGTCCAATAAGAGCAGAGTAAAATAAAATAAAAAATGTCAAATACATTAGAATAAATATTAATAAAATAAAATCAATTTAATAAAATAACATCAAAATAACATCAAAATAAATAAATGAAAAGAATGAGGTATGGCACAAAAAGTAAATGTGTAAAAATTAAAAAGGGCAGAAATATGGCTTTTCAACTCTGCGTGGAAGTTGTTTTTTGTGGCGTTTTAATGTTTTTGTATTTTTTTTTATTCACATTTTTACACATTCACACCTGCAATTTCGGTATCATCATTTTTACCCACTCCTAATTCGGTCTCATTAACACATTCGATGACGTTGCTGGCACAAGGGGGCGCTCAAAAGATAAAATGTGTTTTTAAAATGGAAAATGCATCAAGTGCTTTTTTGCTTTTAATATCAAACCTTCTCTTTTTCAAATGACTAAAATGTTCAAAATCGAGCGGATTTCGGGTCTGAATTCCACAATGTTCTGGTTCCGTTTTCAGAAAGCTGCAGCGAAAGGAATAACGCAGGTGGTGGTCTCGCGCATCACGATGGCCGCTCCAGGAATGAGTACGAGAACGCGCCTTTTTACTGCTTTCCTACGTCAAATAAAAGCATTAATCTGACTTATTTTTGTATTTCCCTTTTCAGTCATTATGCCTATCATAATGCAGAGGATGGAAAAGTTCAAGTTCATGCAGGTCGGCGCTCGTCTTCATCACTAAAATGCAATCATGGTGTCAGTTCTGTGATTTTTGTGTTGTTGTTGCTCTTCCAGAGAATCACGTTTCTGCACGGTCCGATCCAGGTCATGATGGTCGGCGTGTTGTGAGTGTCGCCTTACGAAAAGTGCCGTTCACGTTGAAATGAAGTCCGTCTTTTAACGCCCTCTTTTGTCCGCGCCCTCAGCCTGGTCTTCATGGTTCCCGCCGCCTGCTCGCTCTTCCCTCAACAATGGTAACGAGCGTTCGCTCCGTTTGGTTTGTTTTCCGCTCCGTAAATCATCAACCGTCTAATCACGATCAGTAATTCCCTCTGCAGCCAGTAGATGGCCCCAAAATTTAGGTAATCCCGTTGGAAACGGCAGAGATCCAAATAATCGTATTTGTTTTTTCAGTGTTAAAACATGAAATGCTAAAGTAAAGTTACTGAAGAGCATGTTTAAAGGCTGAAATTCAATCATTGTCCTTTAATCAATCACAATATTCAATTTAACAGTCGAATTTAAAATATTAGAGCCTTCAAATCTTGGGCCGGCCCTGGTTTAAAAAAGTCTGGACACGCCCCCTGCCCGGTTGAGTCCTTTTTGATGTGGTGAATGTCATTTTCGTCCTTTTTAAACTAATGAATACCTTTTTTTTTTTTTTGTGTGTGTTTTTTCTTTTCAGTTCTTTGGCCGTGTCCAAACTGGAGCCCGAGCTCAGGGACTCCATCGTGTCTCGATACGGAGACGGAATCAAATACGTTTACTTCAACAAGGGCCTCTAAAGGCCTGGGGCCTGGGGCCTGGGGCCTGGGGCCGGGGCCTGGGCCTGGGGCCTGGGCCTGGGGCCTGGGGCCGGGGCCCCGGGCTTGGGGCCGGGGCCCCGGGCTTGGGGCCCCGGGCTTGGGGCCGGGGCCCCGGGCTTGGGGCCCTGGGCCTGGGGCCTGGGCATTGGGCCTTGGGCCTGGGCCTGGGCCTGGGCCTGGGCCTGGGCCTGGGCCTGGGCCTGGGGCTTGGGCCTTTTTAAACACACAGTTTTCTCTCTTCGTCTTACAGAATTCCATCATGGTGCTAAAGCGGGTTACGATTTATGTTGTATTTTTGTCTTAATCAACGAACAAACGTCTCCAGTGTTTTTCAGTCTAGTTTCCCTTCAGAACGTGTCAAACCGCTCCAAACGGCGCTGCGACGGAGGCTTCTGCCGACGCTGAGAACTCTTAAAACGGCGGCGTGCGGTATTTCTGGCCGTTTATTTGGTTTTACGGTGCGCGAGCTGAGGCTAGAAGAATACCGTTTTTTTAATTCAAAGTTACCGCTGCTAAAACGTTAATCAACAATAATTTAAGCCAAAAGTTATTTCTGTCGCACACTGAGACTTTTGAAACACGTTTTTAACCAAATAAAGGTCGAAATGTGGCGACTGAAGCAGAGAATATTTACAAATAAACTGTATTATCCATAAAAATCCCAAATGTTTTTTTCCCTTTTGGACATTTTGATTTATAAATGTCGCTGTTTTTGTCTTAGAGTTTTGATAAAAAACTTGCATTTCTTTGATAGTCAATATTACTGATTTTGGGAAAGTGTTACGATTAAACTTGGACCAATCACAGCTGCCGTCCCGCCGGAGGTCAGAACTCGGACTTTGGAGAGACGTTTGTGTGTTCCAGCGTCGAGTGGGAAAAACGAGCCGCGGATTGATTTCTGAACATTTAACGCCTCAAAACAAGTGAAACAAACGTGTTCAAACCAGACGAACTGAGGCCCCGACAGAGTCTTTTCAGTTCATAAAGCTCTGAGAGAGAACGCTCGTGTTGACATTAGCTTCATGCTCACGTTAGCAACATTAGCATCACAGAGCGTTTAAAACGGCCATGTTGGATTGGCCAGCTGACCAACTCTGGGTTCTGAACTGTTTCTGAGAAGGAATGGGCCCTTTTCACGTGGGGCCCTTTTAGGGCCAGTCTAGTTCCTGTTGCAGTAAAAGTGCAGATCTTCACTTCTCGTTCCGTTCGTTCTCTGAATTATCCGAGTTTTGCTCAAATAAAGTCAAATAAAAGCAGTGACAGAGCGAGTTCCAGATGAGAATCCAGCAGGTTCAGACTTTTACGTCCCGTGGAAACATGTCACAGAGGAAACCTCCGTGTTTATGAAAGTGTTTTTTCCCCAGAGCTAAAGGCTAACACACATTAGCTTAAATATAAAACGCAAAAACTTGATAAAACGTCATAGACTGTTGTAAAAAGGTTAGTTCAGTTTGCGCTGTTATTTCAACATTATTGATGACATTTATTGTATGTTAGCATTAGCTTAGCGACAATAGCTCTGACTTTTATAAACACACAGATGTCGCTGAAGTATTTACACGGGACGTAAAGGTCTGAACATGTGACTGGGATTATCATCTGCAACTCTTTGTCTTCAGTCATTATTGATTTATTTTAGTGCGACTCGGCTAATTCAACATAAGAATGAACGGAGCAGGAAGTGGAGCTCTGCATTTTTAAGGCTACAGGAACTAGCAGTGAAAAGGGCCCGTTACGATATGTTCCCGTGTGAATTTGAAACGCGGTGACTTTCTGGCATTAACAGAACCGACTTGAGTTTGTCTCGCGTCACCGTCAGTCAGTATACTGTTGTCATGGTTTCGTTTCTTTGTGTTTGCTAAACGTTCCTCTAGCGTCTGCGTCAGAAACCAAACCTCGTCCCCTCAGGAAAAGCTCTCAAACTTGACCACATTTTGGTTTTTCTTTACGTCTTCTTTTCAAACTTCTTTCTGTGCCTTGGACCGATTTCTGCTGCTGTAACTTTCCAACTTGGGGGGGGGGGGGATTTCGGTATTTCTGGCCGAAGACGCGACGTGTAACGATAAAGATGTCCGTGATGCTGTGTAAAGCTTGCATGTTCTCCCTGTGTTTGGCTGAGTTTCGTCCCGTTTTCTCCAGTCGAAACGCTCCGTTAAATGCGTTTTTTGGGACTGAAAACGACCTCTGACGTAAATTTTTCTGAGAATTTACCCCCCAAAAAAATGTATGGGACGGTTTGTTTTCTAGTGACGGTTGTGAAATGAAGAGAACAACGATCCACGCTTGTGTCCATCTGCTGTTGGTGAATTCTGCAGCGAATGCAAACGCAGCGCAGTGTTTTTACGTGAAGATTCATGTTCGCGATTCAGAAACGCAAAGTCCCGACGGACACGGGTCGAGTTCTGTGTTTTTATTAGTACAAATACAGTTTATATCTTCATTTGAACGAGGGCTGTGGTCGATTTTGAAGACGTTTTTATGTGTACGACCAAAACTGCACTGGTATTCGACCAAAAAACAACCAATGCTTAAGAAAGGGACTAGGAAAAGATGTATTTGTGTATAAAAAGACGTAGAAATACTCCCAAAATCGAAACATTTCTTCCTCGTTTTCGCTGTCGTCCCATTTAAATCCTTAGAATCTAAATAGAAAGAGCAGACTTCAATCGACCAAAGGACTACAGCCCTAATTTAAACCCTAATTTACTGATAAAATAACACGTTTGTTCACATTTGCTGCTTTTCCACTCGCTTCTAGATTTGATTAGAACTCGGTGGTTTGATGGTGTGAAAATGTTGGTCCTGTGTGAAAGGAAATGGGGTTTGTTTTCGTTTGTCGACACTGCCCCCTGCTGTGTGGACGGAGACACGGAGCAGGATCATAATGTGGGACATTTTTAATATTGAAACTGTGAAAGACGCAATTTTCAACAAGAAATGGAATAAAAAAAGTATTTAAAACATTGTCGTTTTGGATCTGTTTTGAGAAAAAATTTCCAAATAAGATGATAAACACACACTTGTTTGAAACGTTTGGTTTTATTGATAATACTGCAGATTATTTGACATTTCTTAAACTTTACACAACTCTTTGAAACATGCACAAAGTTCAGTTCCCACATTTTTCCTTCTGTAACAAAAATAAAACCCCAGCAAAACATTCAACTCTCACGGTTTCCCAGCGCAAGAGGCACGAATCCCCCCCGACGCTAACGACGCTAACGATGCTAACGACGGCGACGACAAAAACGCGCAGATTTAAACGAGAACGAAAGTACTGCAAAATGAGAACCCTTTAAATAATACTGGTTTTGTTGTTACATCGTCGTTACTGAAGCTTATAAAACGGCACGAGGGGCGGCGGTTAAAGCTGTGGCTAATCTCAAACATTGAAGCGGCTTTTCATCATTTTAAGCGAGAATAACAAGAATATATCATTTACAATCATCAGTTATCGACACGAGCGGCGCCTCTCATTTTAAAAAGCAAAAGTTACGCTAAAGGCTAATTATTATCATTATTAGTCATTAATTATTAAGCGTTTCGACACAAGTCTGCGCGCGCGCCCTCCGAAAGTGCAAATCTATTTTTCTAAAGCTGAAAATAACCCAAAACAACTGAAGTATATGCATATTTCTGTACAGCTACGGCGCGGGAAGCGAAAACGGCGGGATTCTGATTGTGAATCGAAACAAGTGGGCGTGATTGAAAAGTCGAACGGGGGGGAAAAGGTGACGCGTTCGGCCGAGAGTAAACGAAATATTCCCGATTAAATAGTTGAGAATGAATGATGTTTTTATGGGAACCTTTTTGTGGCGTGGATTTTTGACGCAATTTAACGTTTGGCGACGTCCGAAAAACAAAAAGTTATTATTTTAGAGTATTTTTCGTTCGATTTATCGTCCAAAAAATAGATTAAAAAGTTATTTACATTCACGTCTGACTGTTTGTGGTCAAATTTAACTTCATTTTGTCTTTCAGAGTTACATTTCGCAAAACCGGTCACAAACTGGATTTAAAACTTTCAATTATCGTTGAATCGTGATTTGATATCGCACATCCCTAACTGTAACACTCGTTTGCTATTTTAAGCTATAAAAGACAAACTCGGGGGTCTGAAGTCGTTCAAAGGCGAATCAAAATACAAAATACGTGCTGTAAATGTGAAGAGCAAAAAGAGAAACGTAAAAACAACTTTGGATGAGAAACAAAGCGTCTACGTCAGACTTTGTTTCGGGGTAAACAAAGAGCTTTTTTCAGGGGCAGGAAGTGCTCTGAGCTTTTCAAAATAAAAGTCCACCTGACGCCAGCCCCAGGAGGAAGTGACATCGCTCGTCTCGGTCCCATGATGTCACTGTTTGACAAAAACCTCCCGCACTTTTCTCCTTTAAAGGGGCGTAATATGCAACATTTAAGTCTTTTTTGGGGGGGATTTACCCTCAAATTATATCGTCATTTATTTGTCAAAAACAAACCTGGAGTTGTGTTTTTTTGTATTTTATTCCAGTTTTTGGGAAGCCTGTAAATACAAAGTAAATGTTGTTCAGAAGTTTTGTGAGTGAACTTTAAAGGACACATATTATGCGGTTTGTGTTGTTTTTGTCCTTTAAACTCGCCCTCGTTCTTTTAAATTCATGTTTTAGAATTTAAAATAACGCTGAAAAACACACATGACTTTCTCTTTGCCGGGCGTTCCCTCGTCAGGATTTGGTGTTTGCGCTCCATCTACTGGATAATGAACGTGATTTGAGTAAGAAATGCTCAGAACGAGTCTGGAAATGGTTTACGGGGTTTAAAAACGCCACCTTTGACGTCACGGAACTGGGAAATGTGAAACTGGGTGTTTTTGTGAGGCTCAGAGAAGACAAACTCGTAAACAGGATTCGCGAAACACGTTTTTGATGTCAATTTTGCATAATATGTGTCCTTTTAACAATGATTGTTCCTCCTACTACTTCCTAAATCATGTTGTTGCTCTAATATTTAAGGATTGACGTCATGGAGACCTGATGTTTGTCCCCGTACAGGAGTGTATGCAGATTTGAGTCCCTACAACATGATAAACACACATCTCCAGGTATGTTTCTTGATAAGAATAAAATGACACAACTCGGGATAAATGCTCAGAAATGTCCGTTTTGTACGTGGGACCTTACATATAAATATCCTCGGGGGGGGCCTGCGGTGTGGCGGCGTGGGCCTCTAGGGGTCCTCGGCGTCCAGGAAGTCCTTCTTGGGCGGAGCGACGCCTCTGTACCAGGAGCAGGAGCCGTCGGCGCGTCGGACGCAGGCGTAGTGGTTGGCCTGGCGCCCGTAGACCTGCTTCTCGATCATCAGGTCCGTCCACAGGCACTCCTCAGGGGCCGAGATCTCGCAGGGCAGAGACGGACAGCGCACGATCTGAGGAGAGACGAAAGGTCACCCTCCACGGCAAAGTGACCGCGTCGAAGTCCCGGAGACGGGGCAGGAATATGGGCCGCGCAAGTTATCGGAAATCGAATCGAAACTGCAATTTGAATGGCAAAAATCGGGGCAAAAATCGGGAAAGCTGAAGGTTCTGAAGCGCCATTAAAAACTGACAATCCTGTAGTTTAGATCTTTGCACACATGTTCTGAGACGAGCAACAGAAACGCAACGAGACTAGAAGAGACTATAACGCACTTAAAAGTGAGAAAAACACGATTAGAAGTGACAAAAAAAGGGTCGAAAGTGACAAATCGCAACTAAAAGTGACAAAAACGTGACTAAAATGAACGCGCGCAAATGTATAGACTTGCGCCGCTTAGTGACACGTTTAAATATTGCACATCTTAAAGTCCATGTGACAATTTGAACTCCACATTTGACTAAAACGCACTGAACACAATTATATTTCAGATTTGACTCAACATTTGGCCCGTTTGTCCCAAGTTTATAATCGTACTTCCTGGTTGGACTTGAGCACAAATATGACATGGGTAGAGGTCATTCCACAGCTGTTACCTAGCAACCAGACTGTAAACAAGAGCCCAAATCCACATAAATGACACGACAGTTCTGATCTGACACAATAACACCATAGAACACCTTTATTTAGTCCAACGACGGTTTAAACTGTCAGTTAGTGTGTCAGTTAAGTGTCAACTGTCTGTGTCGCACACTGATGACAAAACAGGGCAGACGCTGCGCAGACGCTGCACTCCTGCTCCTTCTTTACCTTGCAGTCGCAGCCCATCTGGTAGCGCTGGCTGAGGCTCTTCTTTTGGGTGGCGCTGAGGGAGTCCCAGGGCTGGATGTAGTCGCACAGAGTCACGTGCATGCGACCGCCGGACTCAGCTTTACCTGGACGAGGACGAGACAGAGATGTGAGACCGGAGACCGGAGACAAGAGGACAAGAGACGGAGACAAGAGACCGGAGACAAGAGACCGGAGACAAGAGACCGGAGACAAGAGACCGGAGACAAGAGACCGGAGAGACAAGAGACCGGAGACGTGAAAGCTCATTTTATTTTAGGCAGATTTTAATGGACAAGACACTTTTATAATGTGTGTTTGAAAATGTTCTCTGATTATGTTTGTGCAGAATGGAATAAAAAACAGCGTTGTTCAAATGCAGATTAAAATCACCCGTTGTTATCGTCGTAACGACTCTCAGAGCTAAAATCAAAATGTGGCAAATGTTCCTTTAAAGTTGTGGGAATTAGTAAATGTTCCACTTAATTAACCTTAATAAAGCATGAAGAATAGTTTATTAACAATGACTCAGTGTTAGTAATTAATTAAAGCGCCCCCTACAGGTCGGACGACTCATTGAACTAAAAATGCAGTTCCGAAAAATATAGTTAGAATTTTGCTAAAATGTATGAAAATTTAAACGTATCACAGAATAGCACGTTTTTAAGCTTTATAATTTCACTTCCTGTTTGCAATTGATGACATCACAGTAGGAAATTACCCAGCAAACACTGGGCCAAAACTCATCGAATGTCAAAACATTTTTTATTGGACAAATACAAGTATATGAGAGCGATTTTATTTTGTATAATTCATGTTTAAAGAGTCAAAAAAGTTGTTTATTTTGTGTAAATTTTGCATAAACTTTGACTGGAATGAGTGTCCCTGTTGTGATGTCACTTCCTGTCACAGATTTTTCAACGTTTTCTCCACAAATACCTGCTCGGTCGGTGTAAAACTATCATTTATAAGTACAACAGGTTTAAATACACCAAATAAAGTCAGAATTAGAACATTTTAAAAACCTCAGAGGCACTTCAATGAAAGGATTAGGAGTTAGTATTTCCTAAGCCTGACTCATTCTTAATAACTGATTTGTCTTGCGTTATTAAGTCTAATTAAGTGTCGTTACATATCCTCACCCGATATGAGGTACTCCTTCTTCCCGCTGGCGTCCAGAGTGACCCCACAGACTGCGGAGACCGGAGCCGTGAAGACCGCCTCGATGTCCTGGGACGGCCCCTTGAACATCTGCCGAGCACACGTCCGTTAGCATCACGCCGGAAACAGCCGCGCGCCCGCCGACCACGCCCAAAACTCACCTTGATCTGCTTGACCTCATACTGGATCCTCTTGATGGGGTTCCCGTAAATGTCGTTCCCAGAATCCACCTCCTTCTCGCCCACCACCTTCGCACGGATCACTGGGAAACACAACAGGGGTAGAGATAAGTCGGTGTAATCCCGCGTTCGTCCAGGTGTGGTGCGTTGTTAAAGCGACAAAAACGCAACTAAAACATGACAAAAATGCGACTACAAGGGACAAAAATGTGACTAAAAGTGACAAAAACGGAACTAAAAGAGATAAAAATGCGATTAAACCCAAAAAATTCACTCAAAAGTGACTTAAATATGACTAAACGCGACTAAAACGTGACTATAACAGAAGAAATTGAACCAAAAAGCGACTCAAATATGACCAAAAGTGACTAAAACGTGATTAAAAGTGACTAAAACGTGACTAAATCATAAGAAATCCCATAAAAGTGACAAAAATATGACCAAACATGAGTAAAACTTGACTAGAAAAGGCAGAAAATTCAATTAAATCCGAAAAAATTCACCCAACAGTGACTAAAATATGACCGAAGGTGACAAAAAACACGACCCAAAAAATATATAATATACTTTATTTTGAAATGGTCAAAAATAGCATGAGCACTGCAAAAGGCACATAAACAACAGAACTTGAGGGTTTTTTACTCACGAACAAATAAACTTGGTAAATCCGACACAATAATAAGACTAATTACGCTAAGTTTAGCATCAATTTGAAGTAAACGCTCATGAGGAGGAAACCCATTACCTCATTATGAGCAGTTACAGAGCTCATTTTGGAAGTTTTCGTTTATGTTCATTAAACAGACAGCAGGAGACCGATCTAAAGGTGGTCCGAGGGGTTTTTAAATGTTAGAGTGTCGTCTCCGCGCAGAGGCAGCTTCAGTGTGCACATTTAAAGCAACAGTCTGTAACTTTCTGGGGGTGGAACCTAAATGATTCCGTGTGAATGGAAAGCTAAACCGCACCGCACTTCTGAACGTCCTCCGTGAAGATACGACACGTTTTATACCGCACTGTGGAATGTTACTGCCGAACAGCATTTCCATGGAAACGAGCTCGCCCAGACATAGTACGAGTCAGGTTTGCGGAGATGCAAGCAAACTCACAGTAAGAACGAAATATTTTGAAGATTTTGTGGGGGGAAAAAATGCTTTTATTTTAGTATATTTACATAGAGAGTTACATACCGGGCAAATAAACAAACAAACAAACACCAACGGCCAACCACCAACAGAGGGCGCACCTCATCAGCAATACAAATACAAACTGATTAATTTAAATGTTTACAATTGACATTATCCTCACTAACGACCCTGATTATCACACACTGTTACTGGCACAATCATGTCGTATTTTAATTACTGTTGTCTGTTAATATATAAATAAAATGTAATGTTTTAACTCTGGACAGTCACAGTTTTATGGCTGTCAAAAGTATCAGAAAGCATTTAATAATACTTTACTAAAACTATTATCGAAACTAGATACTCATTTGAACAAGTACGACACCAAAACATCATACGAATAGGACTAAATTAGACAAACTTTAGTCACATGAATTGGACTAAATGTGACGTTTCCTGAACAGTTTTAGAATAATCTGGAGCTTTTTCAGAACTAGTACAAGACCACATGGAAACAGAGGAAGTACAATGATTCTACGTCGAAAAAAGTATAATTACTTTGGACTAAATGAGTAGGACAGACTGTGCCGTAATTTGATTTGTGTATTATTAGTGTGTGCCTATTGTGTTATTTATTCATTTTTATTGAATGTATTTTTATTTATTTTAATTAAATTTATTTATTTATTTATTTTAATTAAATTTATTTATTTTAATTAAATTAATGTACTTATTTTATGTATTTTTTTTTTAATGTAATTATTATTATTTATTTTTTTATTTTTTTTATTTTTTTTTTTATTTTTTTTATTTTTTTTTTTTTTTTTTTTATTTATTTTTATTTATTTTATTTATTTTATTTATTTTATTTATTTTATTTATTGTAGATTTCTTTGTATCCGTTAATATTTCCAAAATGTACATACAAAAAATATTACTGTGGTATCGAAATCTGTATCGAATATCGAGCCTCGCCCTCAGTACCGATATTGACTTTGAAACGTTCGAAACCGCGACAACACTCACAGGAAGGGCACCCGACACACGCAAACCCGCCGCCGTCGCGCACGTTTGTTCCGAGCAAAGCCACATGTGACTCGGCGAGCGTGACATCATGCCGCTGCTATGTTCAGGGACCTGTGTGCGGCGTGGAAAATGTGAGCGCTGCATAAAATAATAATAAAGTGAGTCGTAAACAGGGGAGCGGCGGACTCCCCCCGGGCCCAGGGTTTACGGTCCTCATTCCAACGGCACAAAGTTGCTCCCGTCCGCTTCACAAGGGTTTTCTGCGGAACAAACGCATCGAACGCCATCGACTTTAGGCTCATTTCAGACCTGGATTACACTCGATCGGTCCGTCCAAAATAGGTCTATACATTTATAGCAGCGATCAATATGTTTGACTGAAGAAAAACAGTGGAATTTTTGTGAAGAACTAATATTTTGCACGCTTTTTCAACAACATCAGACCTCTCGCATGTGTTATTATGCCCCGCCCACTTTTACTTCTGACCGCCCCTGAACCGGACTTCCATTGGAGGGGCATAATTAATGGCGGCGCCCGGAATAAAGTAAATAACGTCACCCAAGAACCGCAGACTGTAAGTCACAGTGGACAAAGTGACGCCATTTTGTTTTAGCGGCGGATGTGGAGCCGAGGGCCATATTTGGAAGTCCAAGGGCGTGTTTCATGGCACCCACAGAGCCAATTGGGAGCGAGGCCGTAGATGTACACGCCCTGTCCCGCTTAGCAACGAGACGTGCTAGCTGTCACTCAAATCTAAACACGGACCGGCCTCCTGCTCCTGGTGCCAGAGTCAGGACTAAACACGGACCGGCCTCCTGCTGGTGCCAGAGTCAGGACTAAACACGGACCGGCCTCCTGCTGGTCACTCTGGATCTTTCCAGATGCCGAACGCGGTGCCAAGAAAATCGCCAGACAGACAACTAACACGGACCAGCACTCTCTGGTTCTGCCCCAGAAGTCCCAGGAAACTAAACACGGACCGGCCTCCTGCTGGGGTCTATTTATTGCCAGATCAGGATCTTAACACGGACCGGGCACCGCCTCCTGCTGTTGCCAGAGTCAGATCTAACACGGAACCTGGCCCTCGCTGTGAGATGCCAGATCAGGATACAACACGGACATCAGGCCTCACCGTGCTGCGTGCCAGATAGATCAGGAAAACTAAAACAAGGGACCGGCCCTCACTCCTGCTGGATTGCACCTGACCAGTAGAGTCAGACTAACCATAGTGTGACCCTGTCCTCCTTGCTGGTGGCCCCAGACGGAAACGGAAAATAACCAGAACTAAACAAGCGATCCGACGGCCTTCCTGTATTGCTCTAATCTGATATGCCATTAGCCCCCCCGCCCAGAAGTACTTCAGACAAACAATGAGGACCAGGCCTCCTTTTGTAGCGCACCCCAGACATCGAGGAGAACCAAGAGGGGAACGGAGATCAGATCGAGGACTAGCGTGCGCAACTAGCCCGTGTGTGGACAGCCTAACCGCATTGAGTCAAAAACACGCGGATCCACTGTGCTCTAGTCACCAGCCCGATGCCTCAGGTTACTGCGCCCAGCGTCAAGGGGCAGGGACGAGCAAAAACCAAATGACACATCATCGTCTGCGCCTATCTTATATATTGACCTACACTGGCACTTCACTGCTGGGTTGGCCCCTCGAAGATGTGAACTATCAACCGGAACAAATACGAACCTAAAACTAATCGGATCACGTAGTCCCCTCCGCATCTCGCTAAAGGGGGGCAGACAGGTTGATCTGACCAAGCAGAAGTCATGCGCTAAACGACAGCGACAGACCCCTGGACGCCGGGGTAAGCCCATCCACCTGAGCTAGTGCCCCAGAAGTCCAAGAGGAAAGGACACAAAACAGCGGGGACCCGACCAGAACGCGACCATCACTTGCTAGGATGTCTGCCAGAACGATCAGAAACATAAAGAATGGTGAGCGCCTCCTGCTGGCGTGCCAGCTGTCAGGACTAAACACGCGATCCGGGCTCTCTCTGCTGTAGTACGGTTCCGCGAGGGGTGCACCACCAGAGTTTCAGGACTAAACAGCTCACTGGACCCCGACCCTCCTCGCTTGCGTTGCCGAGACGTCAGGATACAAACATGGACCAGCCCTCGCTGTGCTAAACACGTGTGTCCAGAGTCAGGACTGAAACATCGACCGGACCTCCTGCTGGTGCCCAGAGTCAGACTAAACGATGGACCGGCCTCCTGCTGGTGCACAGAGTCAGGACTGAACAGACCGTGCCATCCTGCGTACGTGCCAGAGTCAGCGACTAAACGACGGACCGGCCTCCTGCTGGGTGCCAGAGTCAGGACTAAAACCGGACGCCTCCTCGCTGGTGCCAGAGTCAGGACTAAAACACGGACCGGCCTCTGCTGGTGTCCCAGAGTCAGGACTAAACACGGACCGGCCTCCTGCTGGTTGCCAGGATCAGGACTAAACTACGGACCGAGCCTCCTGCTGCGTTGCCAGAGTCAGGACTAAACACGGACCGCCTCCTGCTGGTGCCAGAGTCAGACTAAACACGGACCCGGCCTCCTGCTTGGTGCCAGATCAGGACTAAACCGCGACCGGCACCCTGCTGTGTCCAGAGTCAGGACTAAACATGGACCGGCCTCCTGCTGTCGTGCCAGAGTCAGGACTAAAAACACGGATCCGGCCTCCCTCTGGTGCCAGAGTCAGGACTAAACAGACCTTGTGGGACCGAGTGGACTAACTGGACCCGCCCGCTGGTGCCAAGAGTCAGGACTAAAACCATGTGACGGCCTCCTGCTGTGCCAGAGTTCAGACTAAACAGGACCGGCCTCCTGCTGGTGCCAGAGTCAGGACTAAACATGGACCGGCCTCCTGCTGGTGCCAGAGTCAGGACAAACACGAGACCGGCCTCCTGCTGTGCCCAGAGTCAGGACTAAACAGGGACCGGCCTCCTGCTGGTGCCAGAGTCAGGACTAAACACGGACCGGCCTCCTGCTGGTGCCAGAGTCAGGACGTAAAACATGGACCGCCTCCTGCTGGTGCAGATCAGACTAAACACGGACCGCCTCCAGCTGCTGGTGCCCAGAGTCAGGACTAAGACAGGGAGCGCCTCCGCTGGTGCCAGGAGTCAGACTAACATGGACCGGCCTCCTGCTGGTGCCAGAGTCAGGACTAAAACACGGACCGGCCTCCTGCTGGGCCAGAGCAGGACTAAACGATGGACCGCCTCCCTGCTGGGTGCCAGAGTCCAGACTAAACATTGGACCGGCCTCCTGCTGGTGCCAGAGTCGAGGACAAACACGGACCGGCCTCCTTGGTGCCCTAGTCGAGACTGAACACTGGACCGGCCTCCTGCTGGTGCCAGAGTCAGGACTGAACATGGACCCGGCCTCCTGCTGTTGCCAGAGTCAGGACTAAACACGGACCGGCCTCCTGCTGGTGCCAGAGTCAGGACTGAACATGGACCGGCCTCCTGCTGGTGCCAGTCAGGACTAAACAGGACCGGCCTCCTGCTGGTGCCAGAGTCAGGACTGAAACACGACCGGCCTCCTGCTGGTGCCAGAGTCAGGACTAAACACGGCCTCCTGCTGGTGCCAGAGTCAGGACGAACATGGACCGGCCTCCTGCTGGTGCCAGAGTCAGGACTAAACATGCGCCGGCCTCCTGCTGGTGCCAGAGTCAGGACTGAACAGGACCGGCCTCCTGCTGGTGCCCAGAGTCAGGACTAAACACGTTCAGGTCAGACTGAACATGGACCGGCCTCCTGCTGGCCTGCAGAGTCAGGACTAAACACGGACCGGCCTCCTGCTGGTGCCAGAGTTGCTTTCTGAAACAGTAAAAACAGTTCCTTCTTGCAGCATATTTTATACAATGGACAAACCAGTATTGAATCACTTCCTCTTTTCCTTTCTGCTCTTGACAAATCTCTCCTTCCTCTTTGGCCACGGATGAACACTCAGGTTAGCGTTAGCATTAGCGTTAGCATTAGCATTAGCGCCTGGCTCCCACTCCACACTCCTCGCAGTTTTTCCCACTTTCTTGCGCCGAGGCAGAACCCCAGTCCGGACGAGAGAACACGAGGAGAACATCCAAACGCCACACCGAGGAGGAGGAGGAGGAGGAGGAGTAGTTTATGTCTGCTGAGGTGTAATGACACAGCAGTTTAGACGTGATGAGCGTTGGCGGCGCCAGACTATACAGGCGGAGGGGAAGTAGCGGTCTGATTGGCGGTGTCCGTCCTCGGCCCACGTCCAGAAGCGTCTCATTCTGGACACGTCTGTCTGTATCTCGCTCTGATCTTCCCCCCAGAGACTTTTGACTCTGCAACCATCGCGAAACCCACAGAAACCCACCCTTGTCCTCGAAACAATCCGCTAACGGGCCTCTGTGTGGGACGCGAGCCATTCGTTTCAACGACGAAGAGCTGCGACGACTGCAAGAGCAAACGCAGGCTTTAGGGGTTTTATGGCGACAAACACGCGTATATGCAGGCGACGAGAAGAATACATGTGTAGGAATATCCAAGATGGCAGCTGCGGGCTAAATGCTAACGCGATGCTAGCGACGGCTACTGTATTTTAACGACTACAGAACCGTCCTCGAACTAGCTGTGCTCAAAATACACATAATCCACGAGGGAACGTCGTAAAAGAGGGGAAAAGTAGCATTGCAGACTGTAAACTACTACAACTACTATTATGTCTACTACCACTACGTCTTCTTCTACTATTACTACTACTACTACTACTACGTCTACTACTACTACTACTACTACAGATTTGTGTGAAAAATAAAATACAAACTGCTTTATCAACATTGTTCTGCAAAATTGCCACTCCAGTAATGAACCAGAATTAAACTAGGACTAGAATAGTACCAACTGGTACCAGGACTAACCCAGAATTAAAAACCAGGACCAAACCGGTAAACATGAGTCTGGCCTTAAAGTCCCTGTGACAGTTTAAACTCCACATTTGACTAAAACATTTGTCCCAGTTTGACCGTTTGTGTAAACTTTATAATTGTACTTCCTGGTTGGACGTGAGCACAAATATGACACAGGCAGAGGTCATTCCACAGCTGTTACCTAGCAACCAGACTGTCAACAAGAGCCCAAACCCACATAAACGACACACAATAACACCATAGAACACCTTTATTTAGTCCAACCATGGTTTAAACTGTCAGTTAAGTGTCGACTGTCTCTGTGTCGCACGCTGATGACATCACAGAGGGACTCAGCTCTACTTCCTGCCATTTTAAACTCTTATTTTTCAACATGTCTTCACAAACTGCAAATTAACGGAAGTAAAACCGTGATAAATATTTACCACGGGTTCTAAACGCCACAAACTGAGTCAGAATTAGAAGAACACGAGAACCTTTAATGTGGACTTTAGCTGACGAGGAGCCTCTGAAGGACCTCAACGAAGCAAAGGACACGTTTCTCGGAGTGTAATGACCTCAGCGCATGATGTCATTTAACCGCCCCGTAACCAGCGAGTGACCCACATAGACCCCCCCGCAGGCCCGTGTAATGGCTTCTACAGAACACGCCTCAGACACACGACGTCAGGTTTTCCATCGAGACCCCAGAACCACACGGTAACCCCCGGTAATCACATTTTCCTCTGGTTATTAACCGATCTATTCACTGGAAGGGGTCGTGCGTACAGTAGCATGGTGTACAATAAAATACTGTATTGTCGGTCGGTTGCGTTTCTGTAAATTTGGGTCATTCCGATCCCGGCAATCCAACAAAATCAACAGAAATGTGTCAAATCCTGTCGTTAAACGTGTTCGTCGTTGAGGTTTAACGCGCAAACTAACGTGAAATGTCTGCGAAAAACGTATCGCAAAAGTGCAGAACGATCACCTGACACACCCATGTGACAGGTCGTAGACAACGTCATCCCGCTCTGAGCTTTGAGACGTCTGTGATTTAAAGTGCCCGTCGTCGTCGCCCCCTGCTGTCTCCGAGCGGAAAGAAAAACAGCTTTGTAACGTTTGGCGACATCGACGCGAGGACAACTCTCCTGAGAAACCCCGGCCCCTTTCTGAAATATTTGGCAACGTGAAATGTTTTTGAGAGTCTGATTACGATAAGGGAAGAATGTAGGGCTTAAAGTAGTCGATGAATCGCAATCGAATCGAAATTTGAACGGACGCAATTAGCGAATCGCAAAGTGTGCTGTTTTTTAAGTGCCATAATTTCCTCCACAAACAACAGATTTGGTCTAATTCTGTATAAAAACTGACATCGTTCTTAAATCGTGCAGCCCTAAAAGAAAGAATAAAATATGGAAAAATTAAATAAATCATGTTTTTGCGTCCGTTCTCTGACAGTGTATTCTCACAAAGGAGCTGCAGGGGGAGCTCTATCGCCAGAGCCAGTTCTGCTTTCATCTGTTCAGTCCTGTTATGGGCCAGTACGAGTTTATTGTAATCTAGAAAAACACGACGCAGTCGTACGTGAGTCGTGGGGGTGGAGCCGAGTGTCCGGGAAAAGTTGTGGAGAGAACGTCGTCGCTCGCGGTAACCGTCCTCGCCGCAGAACCGGGACTGAACCAGGACTGAACCAGGACCGAGCCGGGACTGAACCAGGACTGAACAAGGACCTAAACCAGGACCGAACCAGGACCGAGCCGGGACTGAACCTGGACTGAACCGGGACTGGACCTGGACCAAACCAGGACTGAACCAGGACCTAAACCAGGACCGAGCCTGGACTGATCCAGGACTAAACCGGGACCAAGCCGGGACTGAGCCGGGACCGAGCCAAAATCACAGCCCGGTGGTTTTCAGTTCAAAGGGTTCAAAGGTCAGGTTCTTCTGGACGGCGGGTAAGTAAAAGTTAGGACGCACGATTGTGAAGGCTGAAGAGATCAATCAGGTCTACGGAACGGGCCGCTCTGTGTTTCACTTTTTGATGTCGTATTATGCTTCTTTTCCCGTAAATGCAAAGGTTTAATCCCATCAGAAGAAAGGTTCTGGTGACCCTAAAATCTGTCAGTCATTGGTCCTGGTTTAGTTCTGGTTTAGTCCTGGTTTAGACCCGGACTGCCACAGGAATGAGATCACGAGTCGATTTGTATCACCGTACATATATATATATCGCCCAGCCTTTGCACAGAGGCTTATTACTCTATTATTACACTATTATTACACTTATTACACATTTATTCTCCAGAAATCGGACCGTTCACGCATCAGAGTCACAGTTTACCACTAACAAATGGTCCGATATGGATTGGTTTTTCGCTATTTGCTGTTGTGTTAAGATCTTACAGAAAGTCCCACAAATGTTGGTTCAGTTCCATTAAGTTCTGACAAATCCCGGCTCAAAACTGCTGTGTTTTTGCCGCGTTTTGCGCCTGAAAGGATTGCAGCTGCTCTTTGACCTTTGAAAACACATTTCGACTGATCTTTTACGTTTTATTTTGTTTGCATTGTGAGTTTGAATGAGTCTTTTCACTTACTATTTATGACGTTGCCGCATTACCTTATTTGCCTTACGTATTTTAACCTTATTTTACCCAATCTTACTCTTCCCTCTGTTGAGAAAAGTGAATTAAATCGGCTCAAAATGTGGCTTGACGTCAATAATTCAACACTCAAAAACCAAAAAGTGACGGACAAAGATTTGAAATTTCAAATAGACGGAATTAAAATTGAAATTGTTTTTTGATGCTAAATGTCCAGATTTAACCACATTTACATGACATAAAAACAGAAATATCAAAGACTTTTACGACAGAAACGAGCCTGATCAATAAAGTTGGCGAGTTTGAACAAACAAATCCAGTATTTGCTCAATTGAATCTTATGAAATCGAGTAAGTAAAAGTAAGTAAAGTATTTAAAATGACGTTTAAAGCAGCATTAAATAGTCTCCGAATACTTTAAACTTCAAGTATCATTTACGAGACGAATGTAAAGGTCAAAAACACAACTTAAACACAGAGGTTTTTGGTCTTTTCTTGTGTGGAAAAAGTCTCCTAAATGAATAAATATGTCGTTTACGTTAGTAAGGTTAAAGAAGTAACACATATGCTCTTAAAAAGGGCAGTTGTATAACGTAAACAGATGCGTATTTTGGGCACGAAAGCTTGTTTGTTGTCTAATCTGTGCGTGTCTTTAGTCGTTCTGTCGATTAATCGGTCGATAAGAGTCTCGGTCTGTTCATGCTTTCATTTCGATCGTAAGGATTTGAACGGGACGGCAGCGAAAAGGAGGAGGGAACGTTGTGTTTTTGGGAGTATTTCTTATAGTCGTTTTTTTGCATAAATACCAGTGCATTTGTTTGGGTCAGATACATGACGCTTTTTTTGCCACGCCCCCCCCCTCTTTCGTCGACGAATCGCTCGGCGGGACGTTCGATCGAATACGCCGCTTCAGAAACGGAATCAACTGAACAAGAACAGAAATACTGGTGCTGGGAAAAAGAAGCGAGCAGAAGGAGCGCGTGGTGACGTTGGGAAAGAAGTCCAGGAAAACCCCACATTCCTGCGCCGCCGCTTCACACGCCGCCGCAGGGACCGGGAGAGAAATGCCTCAAATTTTTTGGGGAATCGCCCGCACTTTTTCCTCCGACACGCCAAAAATGTACGAGTGTGTGTGTTTCAGAGCAGTGACACAACAGCGCAGAGTGTGTGGTGGAAATCAGATCTGTGTGTGTGTGTGTGTGTTTACGCTGAAGGAGAATGAGAGCTTCGAGGTGCGCTTTTGTCACGTTTCTGCTGTCAAAAACCTGCACGATCAGACGGAAATCCGATTACTCGCGCCGGACGGACCTGGCGGCGGTTCCGTGCACATTCAAAAATCTGATTATTACAAAAGAGATTGTGTGATTTCTCTCTGGTCTCGCATCTTAAAAGGTCCAGAAATCCGATCACGATCAGATTCGGTTGTGCGTTTGGCATCTCAATCATCTGATCACTCCAGAAACGACTCCGATCATTTTGGCCAGTGACAATGACAAGAACCAAACAACACACTTTGCACAAGAGTGAAATGTTTGAGGCTGAACTGTTGCTTCACACAGAGGTGAGGACATGAACATGAGGACATGAACATGAGGACATGAACATGAGGACATGAACATGTGGACACGGAGGTGAGGCCATGAACATGAGGACACGGAGGTGAGGACATGAAGGTGGGGACATGTCATGAAGCAGAACTCTGTTAGATCCTAAAGCGGTCACAACCTGTTACTAAATCAGCTCTGGTCGGTATAAATTAGCCTGTGCTTGTTATTACCTAATTACATCATTGTTATTACCTCATGTCATTGTTATTACCTCATTGTTATTACTTGTTATTACCTCATTCTTCTTCTTCGGTGGCGTTTTAAGGCGGTTTGTATCCATACCGCCATTCTTTTGGACTGTGTCAGAGAGGTGCGCTCCTCATTATCTCCTCATGCCCTCGCTATGACGGCATTATAATGCCCTTGTTATTACTCGTTATTGCCTCCTTATGCTCTCGTTATTACCTCCTTATGCTCGTTATTACCTCCTTACGCCCTCGTTATTACCTCCTTACGCCCTCGTTATTACCTCCTTACGCCTTCGTTATTACCTCCTTAGGCCTTCGTTATTACCTCCTTACGCCCTCGCTATTACCTCCTTACGCCCTCGCTATGACGGCATTATAATGCCCTTGTTAATACTCATTATTGCCTCCTTATGCTCTCGTTTATTACTCTATGCCCTCGCTATGACAGCATTATAATGCCCTTGTTGCTCTCGTTATTACCTCCTTACGCCCTCGTTATTACCTCCTTACGCCTTCGTTATTACTTCCTTACGCCGTTTCGTTTTACCTCCTTACCGCCCTCGCTATTACCTCCTTATGCCGGCATTATAATGCCCTTGTATTACTCGTTATTGCCTCCTTATGCTCTCGTTATTACCTCCTTATACTTATTACCTCCTACGTTTATTACCTCCTTACGCCTTCGTTATTACCTCCTACGCCTTCGGTTATTACCTCCTTACGCCTCGCGCTTATTACCTCCTTACGCCCCTCCGCTCATGACGGCATTATAATGCCCCTTGTTATTACTCGTTATGTTGCCTCCTTATGCTCTCGTTATACCTCCTTATCCCTCGCTATGACAGCACTATATGCCCTTGTTGCTCTCGTTATTACCTCCTTACGCCTTCGTTACTTACCTCCTTACGCCCTCGCTATTACTCCTTATGCCGGCATTATAATGCCCTTGCTATTTACTCGTTATTGCCTCCTCTATGCTCTCGTTATTACCTCCTTATACCCTCGTTATTACGCTCCTTATGCCCTCGCTATGACAGCATTATAATGCCCTTGTTGCTCTCTGTTTATTACCTCCTTACGCCTTCGTTATTACCTCCTTACGCCCTCGTTATTACCTCCTTACGCCCTCGCCTATGACGGCATTATATAGGCCCTTGTTATTACTCGTTACTGCCTCCTTATGCTCTCGTTATTACCTCCTTATACCCTCGTTATTACCTCCTTACGGGCCTCATTATTACTCCTTACGCTTCGTTATTACCTCCTTACGCCTTCGTTATTACCTCATCTACGCCCTCGTTATGACCTCATTACGCCCTCGTTATGACCTCCTTACGACCCTCGTTATGACCTCCTTACGCCCTCGCCTATACCTCCTTTATGCCTCGCTATGACGGCATTATGCCCCTTGTTATTACTCGGTTATTAACCTCCTTTATGCCCTCGTTATTACCTCCTTTATGCCTTGTTGCTCTCGTTATAACCTCCTTATGCCCTCGTTATTACACTCCTTGTGCCCTCGCTACGCCATATGACGGCATTATAATGCCCTTGTTGCTCTCGTTATACCTCCTTACGCCCTCGTTTATTACCTCCATTACGCCTTCGTTATTACCTCCGTTACGGCCTCTTTATTACCTCCTCCCTACGCCCTCGCTATTTACCTCCTTATAGCCCGACGCTTATGACGGGCCATTATGCCCTTGTTATTACTCGTTATACCTCCTTATGCCCTCGTTATTACCTCCTTATGCCCTTGTTGGCTCTCGTTATAACCTCCTTATGCCCTCGTTATTACCTCCTTATGCCCTCGTTATTAACCTCCTTATGCCCTCGCTATGACGGCATTATAATGCCCTTGTTATCACTCGTTATTGCCTCCTTACACTCTCGTTATTACCTCCTCACGCCCTCGTTATTACCTCCCACGCCCTCGTTATTACCTTCCTCACGCCCTCAGTTATTTAACCTCCTCACGCCCTCGTTATTCACCCTCCTTACGCCCCTAGGTCTATCTTACCTCCTCATGCCTCGTTATTACCTCCTCACGCCCCTCGTTATTACCTTCCTTACGCCCCTAGTAGTTACCTCCTCCATGCCCTCGTTATTACCTCCTCACGCCCTCGTTATTACCTCCTTACGCCCTAGGTATTACCTCCTCATGCCTTCGTTATTACCTCCTTACGCCCTCGTTATTACTTCCTTACGCCCTCGTTATGACCTCATGTTGTGACGCGTCTGTACGTGACTAATCGCGCACAGACGCAGCCGACACAACAGCGGAGCCTGTCAAACACGGGCCTGAGCATCAGCGGAGCGCTCTGTCTCCTCAGCCCGGGGAAGAGGGGCCCAGAGGCGGCCTGCGGCCCCGCTGAGCCCCGTTGAGCCCCTGGAGCTCGGTAAACACTCGGTAAACACTCACCTACGTCCGCGTTGCAGAAAGCCTGTTGCGGGTGCACGGGCGCGCAGCTGCACGCCTCCACGCGCTGCTCCGCGCGCCACAGCAGCAGCGGCACGAGCGCGCAGAGGATGCCGTTAACGGAAAACGGCATTTTACTCGAAGCCCCGGTTCAGCCTGGTCCAGATGCGCGCTGTTGTTTTGATAAAGCTCGATGCAGAGTCACGTCGCTCCGTTACGTTCTCGTTACGACACCGACGTCACAGTCCCAGTGCGCGCGCGGCAGATGCGGTGTGTTTGTCGCGTGCGTCAGCGGCGTCTCCTGCGGCAGCTCGGGCTCGGACTGGTCGCGTTTGGGACAAAAAGCGCTTTTAATGAGGAAGTACGGCTCCGCCCACTGCTCAACGCCACCGACAGGGGGCGCAGCCGGGGCAGGACCCACGTCATGAAGAGCAGCAGAAAGACGTTCCTGACCGTCAGCTGGACACGCGCCCCGGGTCAGAGCCACGGGTCAGAACCAGGTCCAAAACCAGGTCCACTTTGGTCCAGCTCCAGCCACGTGACATTTGATCATCTAAACCAGTGTTTCCAGACGAGGCTTCAGTGACAGGAAGTGTTCGAGCTTCTAGAACGTTCTTCATCATCAGTGTTCCTCTTCATTCAGCAGAAATGAATCATACTGTGCTCATGATCGTGCAGCCCCTCACGCACGAGGCCGCAGGGGGTGACGTACAGGTTTGTTTGGGGAGAAAAGGTTTAACCAAAGCCTAATCTTATTCAGGGTTGTTTTTATTGACGCCCCCTGCTGCTCACTGTCATAACTGTACATAGAAAGATGGACCAGTGTTTTTAGTCAAAATCATGAGTTTTTAATCACTTTTAAACATTATTTTGGTGACTTAAAAGACAAACAGGTTCATTTTCATGATAACTGGCATCATAATTACATGTATTTGTACTTTGTGTGTATAAAACGGGCTGTACGTGGTTTGACAGTCTTTTATTAGAGCGTGAGGAACTCTTTGAGCTTGTCCATGACGGCCGGGAGCTTGTCGCTGGGCACGAGCATCACGGTTCTGAACGGCTTCATGGGCACGTCGTGGAAGGACCAGCGCCCGCTCAGGCACGAGTCGGTCTCCTCCTCCACAGAGTAGTGGAACTTCAGGACGGCGTGCTGGAACACAGCAGAATGAAACGGTGGAGCAGGTCACCTTCAGGGGCACAACACGGCACCGGAGACCCCAGAGCAGACCCCAGAGCAGACCCCAGAGCAGACCCCAGAGCAGACCCCAGAGCAGGCCACCACTGAACATTAAACCTGACGAACTCGGACCCAGACACGGGCTCGGACTCGGACCCGGACACGGACTGGGACACGGACACGGACACGGTCTCGGATGGACCCGAACACGGACTCGGACTCGGACCCGGACTCGGACTCGGACACGGACACGGACTCGGACCCGGACCCGGACCCGGACACGGTCTCGGACGGACCCGGACTCGGACACGGACACGGACTCGGACTCGGACTCGGAGTAGTTTGTCCACAGATCTGAGGCGTCCCAGAGAAAATCTACAGTCCAAGGCGGAGCTCATCTGTGGGCGGAGCTTTGATGCTTTTTCCACTGTCTTTTTACTAATGAGAACCATTAAGTGTGGAAGGGGCGGGACTTTAAGAGCTTTAAAGTTCCTCTGACGGGCTTTTACGAGTTTATCATTTTGACCTTATTTGGTGTGTTTGTACCTGTCGTACAGATAAATGATAGTTTTACACCGATCGAGCAGGTGTTTGTGGAGAAAACTTTTTAAAATCTGTAGAAAATGACAGGAAGTGACATCACAGCAGGAAAACTCATTCAGTCAAAGATTATGTCGAATTTACACAAAGAAACAACTTTTTTGACTCTAAACATGAATTCAACGACATAAAGTTGCTCCAATATATTTTTTCATTCAAATGAATTAAACCAAATTTAAATAATTGTCACATTAGATTGAGTTTTGGCCCTGTGTTTGCTGGGTAATTTCCTAGTGTGATGTCATCAATCACAAACAGGAAGTGAAATTATAAACCTAAAAAATTTGCTATTCCGGGAAAACAATTTAGATATATTTATCTTAACCGCATTTTAGTTCAACGAGTCGTCCGACCTGTAGGGGGCGCTTTAAACATGAGACGAGAAGATCCGAGAACCTTCAAAACCCATATTTTTGCACGCGGTCCTCGTCAGTGCAGTTTGGGTCCGATCTTTAAGACACAGAGATCATTTCGAGGGTCTTTAGTCGACCTACAAGCCCCAGACCCCGGACCGAGCTGCCGTGGACGCTGGTCGACCGAGGGATTACACACATATGTTCTGCACATGCCGTAGAGAGCACCCACCTCGAAGAAGAACTCCTCCTCGGCGTTCACAAACAGAAGCTCGTCTTTCGGAGCCGCTCGGGGCCCGGACCTGGAGATGTTCCTGGGCGCTTCTTTGCACGTTTTGCTGATCATCAGACAGTAGTGACAGCGCCCACTGGGCTTGTTGGTGCGCTGGGCCTCCGCCATCTCCTCCCTGAAAGAGGGGCAGAAAAACAACACGGCGTCGTCACGGCGTCGTACCAGAGCGCGGCGCCTTCTCAGAGATACTTCACCCACTGCAGCTGTTTGTGGAGCGGCAGCGCGATCTGGGGCGGCACGTTGATGAAGCGCTCGCTCAGCAGGAGGCCCACGGATTTACTCTGGTCCGAGAGCACCTTCTCCAGCTGCTCGCACTCGGCTTCACTGCTGCTCTTCTGGCACTGCTCCAGGACCAGCTCCTTCAGCTGCTCCACGCACTGCACGCCCTGGACGGAGGAAGGAAACGCATGAAAACAGCACCGCACGCCCCGGACGAGGAAGGAAACGCATGAAAACAGCACCGCACGCCCCGGACGAGGAAGGAAACGCATGAAAACAGCACCGCACGCCCTGGACGAGGAAGGAAACGCATGAAAACAGCACCGCACGCCCGGACGAGGACGGAAACGCATGAAAACAGCACCGCACGCCCTGGACGAGGACGGAAACGCATGAAAACAGCACCGCACGCCCCGGACGAGGACGGAACGCATTGAAACACAGCACCGCACCCCTGGACGAGGACGGAAACGCATGAAAACAGCACCGACGCCCCGGACGAGGAAGAAACGCATGAAAACAGCACCGCACGGCCCGGACGAGGAAGGAAACGCATGAAAAACACACCGCACGGCCCGGACGAGGAAGGAAACCCATGAAAACAGCACCGCACGCCCGGACGAGGAAGGAAACGCATGAAAACAGTTTAAAGGGGAAAGCGCTGGTTTAAAGAGGGACAAGAGCGGGTTTAAAGGGGGACAAGAGCGGGTTTAAAGGGGGACAAGAGCGGGTTTAAAGGATCAGAAGAACGTGTGCCGACGCCTCACCTTCCGCTCCGTGAGGTTGATCATGGAGATGAAGCCGAACACTTCGTCGGGATCGTCGTCGTCGCTGTCCTCCGGCACCTCGGCCTGCTGCACACGACACACAGAACAACTGCATTTTGTACTTCTACACTCTGGACACGTACTTTTACACGTGTACACACAACACTCTGGACACGTACTCTTAACGTGTACATACGACACTCTGGTGGACTCGTACTTTTTACACGTGTACACACAACACTCTGGTGGACTTGTACTTTTACACGTGTACATACGACACTCTGGTGGACTCGTACTTTTACACACGTACATTATTAATGACTTTTATTCCTGCCGCCAAAAGTACATTCTAAAAGGTATCCATTTATGTGTCCACGGCAGGAGTTTTAAGGCCCAAATACATCGTTCTAAAGTTCAGAGGGATGGAAGTGTCAAAAACAGTCTGCAGTGCATGGTTAACACCAGTCCCATATTCGTGAACACCAGGACAGTCCCAGAACCTCCTGACTGGACCTGGTGGATGCTTCTGGGCGAACTTACCCTTGACGACACTTCCGATGTGGTTCTGCTGGATGACGAGCTCCGTCAGTTCCGATGTGTTCACGTGCGCTTTCAGAAACAACTGCCGGGGCGCACAAAAGACGAACGCAAACGTAAGAAATAATAATAATCATAATAATGATAATAATGATAATGATAATAATGATGATGATGATGATGAGTATTCGACCTTGTTGTAGCAGCTTCTTTATCCGTTGAAGTCGTTGTGTGTGATGCTGTGAGCTTCAAAGTCCACCACGACCTCCTGGACAAACGAGAGAGCATTAATGAAGTTAAATGGCGAACAGTATCCAAAAATAATAACATTGAGGTCCAGGTGTTCTTGTTTTTGAATAATTAATAAGCATTATACATTCATAACGTGCGTCATGTCTCGTCTTAAACCCACTTTCATTCTCAGCTCAAGCCTGTGTTTTTGTGTGTCTATATTCACTTTTTTTGTATTGTTTTAATACATTTTTTATGTAGTTTATTGTTATGTATGGTCTTAGGTTGCATTTATACATTTTTGTCATTGCTTTTATTACCTTTTGCGGCCTTATATAACAAGAACTGGTGGCGCTTAGCTAAATAATGCTCGTTCTTTTGCTTTTCTGTTTCATTAAAGCAACAGTATGTAACTTTTGACGAGTCAGATGCCGCTCGCTCACAGTAAGGAAACAGTTTTTCAGTTTAATGAAAAAAAATATTCGAAACTAAAAAAAAAAAAACAGAAAAACAACATGCTTTTGTTTTAGCCCATTGTGCTAAAAGTTACATACTGTGCCTTTAAATTAACTTTGAAAAAATGTGATCTATGAATAAAAAGGACTTGTTGAAATAGCCAAAAATACTTTACTCTTTGACAATTTAAGTAAGAAAACTTTATTTATATAGTATACAACTACTAATACTACTAGCTAGCAATAACATTAATGTAGTAATAGTAGTTGTTGTTATAGTAGAATAAGTACCGGTAGTTGTACATGGCTCCACCTATCGTAGTATTCCTAGTAGTATCAGTATCAGTAGTAGTATCAGTATCAGTAGTAGTATCAGTATCAGTAGTAGTACTAGTAGTAGTAGTATCAATAGTATTAGTAGTAGTACATGGCTCCACCAGTAGTAGCAGTAGTATTAGTAGTATTAGTAGTAGAGTTGTTATTAGCAGACAGCTGATTTAGCCGCAGCTAGTTTAGCATAGCCACTGTTCCTCGCTCGTTCACCTCGTTGATCTCCTCTTCCGAATCTTCGCTCTCGTCCTCTCCAGACTCCGCGTCCTCCTCGGACTCTTCCTCCGAACTGTGCTCCCTTTCCGCGGGGTTTTCGCCCGAACCCACCGCTCTCCGTTTGGCAGAAGAGGCCATGCTGTCTGCTCCGAGCTCCAAAACACGCGTGCGGACCGGGAGTGGGCGGGGAAAAGACGGCGACGTTCAGCGAATGAGGACACTGCGCAACTGCAAACGCCATGTTGGATCCACTCACACGTAAAGCGCCGTGTAAAAGACAACCCAAGAGCCAGAATGTCGGCTTGCGGCAGTTGACGGACTAGATCAAACCATTCCTCAAAATAGGGGAGAATACTACTTGTAAGTATAAATAAATAACATTATAGAGCTATTTTACGGTTTAGTTTTTTTAAGGTTTTATTAGAATCAAATAAATATCAAACATTGTTCATTCGTCGTTTGAATATATTAAAAAAACGTATTTAATAACTGTAGCCTTTGAATCTCCCCTTATCGTTCCAGTTAGCCAAACGCAGTCGTGAAGTCAGCTGTAGGATGCATTTGAGGTACATCTAACTTTGCATTTTCTCATTATCTTCTACACTTTACACTAACAGCCTCTGACAAATAACGCGTGTATCATTGCTAACTTAACTGTACATGCACATTTGTGGCTTAAATCGTGCAGCTAACTAAGCTAACCTTCATCTTTGCATGGCTACTGTCAACAACAAAAACACTCCAGTTTGTTTGCCTGACGCTGCGGCCACGTTTGCAGTTATTTTATGGTTAATTTAAGTCTTAGAGTGTTAATAAAGTGACGCGACAGCTTTGTTATCAGCACGTAACATGTGACGGTGCAAGAGGGTGTAGTTTGGCAAAAAATTCACACCCATTACCAAATGCAGCGCCCAAGCTTCTGGGTGACAGCTGATGTTCCTGTTATTTTTCTGTTATTTTTCTGTTTAGTTTGAAGAAAGTGCATTAAAAGCCCGGTGAAGATGAACGTCCTGCTTCTCAAAGAGCCAAGAGATGGAGAGTCTGGAGCAGATCCTTACGTAAAGGTGACGTACTTTTGACCTGCACAGGCATTTAAGCCCTTTGTCACTTATGCAGAGAATGTCTGAGGAAGATCATTTGTTTCAGATTTTTGGAATTTGATTTTTTTTTTTTTACCCAGAAAAATTATGTTTCAATTTAAATGTATTTATTTTCTTTCCCTTCTTTTTCTGTCTTAATCACTGAATTTTGCAGAGTTATATTTTAATTAATAATAATAATAATATAATAATAATAATATAAATAATATAATATAATGATAATATATGTGCATAATAATTATTTATTATTATTATGATATAATAATGATAATAATGGATGATATTATTATTATTATTATAATTATTATTGTTTTTATTAAAGAAGAAGAAGAAGAAAATAATAATGATTGAATAATGATTTATCGGGTTAGGGTTACTGTCTATGTAAAATTTGCATTGGAAATAAATGACAGAAACTGGACTAAATGGGACTTTTATTTTGAACCTTTCGATATATTACAAATATGTAATCGAAAATACAATGAATTAGTTTGGTTTTCTGCGTGACAGTTCTGCCTCAAAACCCGGAGCAAAGACACTTTTCTAATTTACAAAAGGTGAATTCACTATAAAGTGGACAAATAAGCATTTCAGTATTTTTACACGGGAAAATGAATAAGCGATAAGACAATTGAATAAGACAATTCTGGGTCTTATCGGATGACAATTTAAACATTTTGGTTTATTACTTTAACCAATAAGTAAAGCTATCAACAAAACCTTAAACAAATGGAAAACAAAAGCAAGTTGAGTTATTGATTTAAGGAGGTTTCCTGACGCTATTACCAAAAAAAAAGTGTCCAAATTTGACCTGAATTCATCCCGTGCTTTTAAACGAAGCATGACTAATATTAGGTATCTGCTTCTTCTACTTTCTCTACAGGTTAATTTGACCATTTAGAAGGAAGTAATTGATCAAAAATAATCGTGATTTCTTTTATGAGCCCAAAAACGAGTGATTATAATTGTTGTTATAACCGAGTAGCTCTATGATAAATCCATAATTAAGACAAAAACACTCAGAGAATCTTTTATAATCGATCAAAGTTGATTCATGTGTTTGTTTTCTCAGGAGCTGGCCGCGCACGGACACAAAGCCACTCTCCTTTCCAGTGCTGGCGTTTCAATTTGTCTCGCTGAACACGCTTTCGGACAAGGTAAGGTTCGGACGCGCGCGATAGCGTAAAGCGGCTAAAATGCGGCCCGACGTATAAAAAAAAAAAACGGTTTTGATCCGCAGATTTTCCAGCCCGAAAAGACCGGCGGTTTGATCTTCACCAGCCCCAGAGCCGCGGAGGCCGTGCGGATGTGCGTGGAGGAGCGGAAACCAGGTGAAGAAGCACGTCGTCACGCGCAGTCAAAACGGGAACGCGTTAGCCAAAACCGCGCGGAAAAGTCTTTTATTTTGCGTTCGTTCGGCACTTGTTTTAAGAAAAAAAATGTACGATTCGTTGTAGAAACAATAAAAACGACAGTAAACAGAAATTTACATTACATTTAATTACATTTGTCATTTTAAAAGGTCAGTTAATCTAGATTTGAACTAACTCAAAGCAGAATACGTAACTTTAGTCATAGAAAAGCTCTCAAAAACGTGGCTTTTTCTTCATATTCATATTCTTGTTTTCTTTATGAAACACGGCGTTACAGTCGAAAATATTTCGAAAAGAGCGAGGGTTTCTCAGGAGAGTTCAGTCCGCGGGGTCGATGTGGAGGTGAAAGAGGCTGCCATAAGTGTCATGTTTGATGGTTTTGGTCGAAAATAAGTGTCATGTTGATGGTTTTGGCGATAATAAGTGTCATGTTTGATGTTTGGTCTATAAATAATTCAGTTTGATGGTTTTGGTTCTGCAATAAGTGTAACGTTTGATGGTTTTGGTCGAAATAAGTGTCAGTTGTGAGTTTGTTTTGGTCTAAAAAGTATGTCATGTGTATGTTTGTGTTTGTCGAAATAAGTGTCATGTTTGATGGTTTGGTCTAAATAAGTGTCATGTTTGATGGTTTTGGTCTAAATTAAATGTCATGTTTGATGGTTTTGGTCTAAATAATGTCATCGTTTGATGGTTTTTGGTCTAAATAATGTCATATATATACAAATGTTATTGAGTTTGATGGTTTTGGTCTAATACATATTGTCATGATTTAGATGGTTAGTTTGGTTCGAAACTTAAGTGTAAATGCGATGTTTGATGTGTTGTTTGATGGCTTGGTGAAATAGTAGGTCATAGTTGATTTGCATAATTCGATGTTTTGCTTAATAGTGATGAGTTTGATGGTTTTGTCGAAATATGTAAATAGGTTTGATGATTTGTCTAAATAGGTTGTCATGTTTGATGGTTTTGGTCTAAAAGGTGTCATGTTTTATGGTTTTGGTCTAAATAAGTGGTCATGTTTGGTTTTGGTGAATAAGTGTCATGTTTGATGGTTTTGTCGAAAATAAGTGTCATGTTTGTTGGTTTTGGTCTAGAATAAGTGTCATGTTTGAATGGATTTTGGTCGAAATAAGTGTCATGTTGATGGTTTTGGTGCAAATAATGTGTCATGTTTGATGATGTTTTGGTCTATAATTAAATAGGTCATGTTAATGATAGGTTTTGGTCTAAATAATGTCAGTTTGATGGTTTTGGTCTAAATAGAGTTGTCAGTTTTTCGATGGTATTTTGTCTAAATAAGTGTCATGTTGATGGTTTTGGTCTAAATATGTCATGTTTGATGGTTTGGTCTAAATAAATGTCATGTTTGATTGGTTATGGTTGTAAATAGTGTCATGTTGTGGTTTGGTCTAAATAGTGTGTCATGTTGATGGTTTTGGTTCTAAATAAGTGTCATGTTTGATGGTTTGGTCTAAATAAGTGTCATGTTTGATGGTTTGTCTAAATAAATGTTCATGTTTGATGTTTTAGGTCTAAATAATGTCATTTTGATGGTTCTATGGTCTAAAGTAATATGTCATATTGATGTTTTGGTCTAAATAATGTATGTTTGATTTTGTGTCTAAATAAGTGTCTTGTTGATGGTTTGGTCTAAATAAATTCAATGTTTGATGGTTTTGGTCTAAATAAAAATAAGTGTCATGTTTGATGGTTTTGGTCTAAATAAGTGTCATGTTTGATGGTTTTGGTCTAAATAAGTGTCATGTTTGATGGTTTTGGTCTAAATAAGTGTCATGTTTGATGGTTTTGTCTTTCAGAATGGGAGCGCTCTGTGAGGGACAAGTGGAACTCCAAGTCTGTTTATGTCGTGGGAAAAGCCACAGCGGCTTTAGGTGAGACCGGACTGGACCTGGACCTGGACTTACACCAAGTCTAAAGAAGTACTAAACCAAGACTAAACCACGTCTAAACAAGGACCTAGCTGGCCAGACCTAATCTAAGACTAAACCTGGTCTAAAGAAGTACTAAACCAGAACCAAACAAGGACAGAATCAGGTCCGGACCAGGTCCAAGCATCTAAACCTGGACTAAACCTGGACTAAACCTGGACTAAACCTGGACTAAACCTGGACTAAACCTGGACTAAAACCAAGAATTAAGCCAGCACCAAACCGGGTCTAAACCGGGTCTAAACCGGGTCTAAACCGGGTCTAAACAGGGTCTAAACAGGGTCTAAACAGGGTCTAAACCGGGTCTAAATCGGTTCTAAACAGGGTCTAAACCGGGTCTAAACCGGGTCTAAACCAGGTCTACATTAGTCTCTATCATGATTACACAGGGATAGGTTTGGCTTTATTTAGTCCTTTCTCCTATAAGTGTGTTTATGGTTTTATTGGCCAAAGTGTGTCGACAGCAGCCGTAACTCACGGCGACGACACAAACGTTTCCTCTGTTTCTGCTCGTTTCGTTTTGAGGAAATGAGCTCAACACAAGTCACAGTTTGGTGTCGCCGCAGTTACAGAATACAACCTGTGTCGCTGGGAAGTGTGAACGTTTGAACAAAATGTTTTAGTCCTGGTTTAGTCCTGGTTTAGTCCTGGTTTAGTCCTGGTTTATCCCCTGTTTTGACCTGGTTCAGTCCTGGTTTAGTTCTAGTTAAGACCTGGTTTGGACCTGGTTTGGACCTGGTTTGGACCTGGTTTGGACCAAGTTTAACCCTGGCAAAGACAGACCCTGTCCATGATACAAGAATACAGATACAGAAGGTTCCGTAGTGCTCCTTTAATGCTGGTTGTCCCTTTGGTCCCAGTTCAGAGTCTGGGCTTGGATCCTGTGGGGGCCGACACTGGGACCGCAGACGTTCTCTCCAAACTCATCATCCAACGTCAGTCTCTCCAACATTTGTGCTTTCATTTCATCGTTTTGTTCGTCTGAAAATGTGTGTCGTTTCAGGAGAAGACGAGAACATCGCTCCTCTTTTCTTTCCCTGTGGTTCCATCAAGAGGGAAGTTCTGCCCAAAGCTTTGAAAGACCACGGTGAGACCCTTTAGCCTGGTTTAGCCTGGTTTAGCCTAGTTTATATTCAGGTTATCTCATGTCTTAAGTCTAATATCATGTCTTTTATTTTGTGTTTATATCTTTTTTAATTACGTTTTATATTTTATCACATCGAAGCACTTTCACATGACAATGAACCAGGGCTAGACCGGGGCTAGACCGGGGCTAGACCGGGGCTAGACCGGGGCTAGACCGGGGCCAGACCGGGGCCAGACCGGGGCCAGACCGGGGCCAGACCGGGGCCAGACCGGGGCCAAAAACAGAAATTAATCCGTAATTTGTTGAAATAAAGTCTTAAAAATGAAACCGAAATGGTTCCTTACCTCGTTGTGCCGCCTCAGGCCACTCCCCACAAACGCCCCCGCTGGAATATTCCTCAGTATGGCATTAAACGTCCCTATCTCCATGGAGACGAGCACCGCAGTTACACAGTTGAACGAGTTAAAGAGCTGTTGTCTGTGTTCCGTGTGGGCAGGCGTCCCCCTGGAGACTCTGACGGTTTACCAGACCACCGAACATCCAGAGCTGGAGAAGAACATCAAGAACTACTTCAGTGAACAGGTAACGTCAAGAACTACTCCAGAGAGAACTACTCCAGAGAGAACTACTCCAGAGAGAACTACTCCAGAGAGAACTACTCCAGTGAGAACTACTCCAGTGAGAACTACTCCAGTGAGAACTACTCCAGTGAGAACTTCTCCAGTGAGAACTACTCCAGTGAGAGCTTCTCCAGTGAGAGCTTCTCCAGTGAGAGCTACTCCAGTGAGAACTACTCCAGTGAGAGCTACTCCAGTGAGAGCTACTCCAGTGAGAACTACTCCAGTGAGAACTACTCCAGTGAGAACTACTCCAGTGAGAACTACTCCAGTGAGAACTACTCCAGTGAGAACTACTCCAGTGAGAACTACTCCAGTGAGAACTACTTCCAGGTGAGAGCTTACTCCATGAGAGCTTCTCCAGTGAGAGCTTCTCCAGTGAGAGCTTCTCCAGTGAGAGCTCTTCTCCAGTGAGCCGTGAAACCCCTTCAGCCGCGTCATCTTGTGTTTTTAGTGCGGAAAATGCAGTCGAAACAGACCAAAATCACACTTAGAGACGCAGAAAGAACCAAATGAACCTTATTGTTGTGTGTTTTACGAGACTTTTTGACGTCTTTATTTGTTTCACTTCATTTGTTACTGCCTCAAACTATTTTTAATTTTTCCATTTTGCTGGTTTATTTCAACGTGAAAACACTTAAACTAAACATTTAATAACAAAAACACACACCAATGCCGTTGTTTGTTCTTGACTCCCATTAAATGCACTTCTCTCAGCAGTGGCGTTTGGCTCCTGAATGGTTTTCATTCATTCATTCATTTAATGTGTGTCGTTGGAGATGGAAAAAAAGCCTCATTTTGAATCAGTTTATGATGTTAAAATGTGCAGACTGACTCTTAATAGATGCATTTTAATTTAATGATCTTTAGTTTGAACCTTTCATGTGAATGATTGTTTATAATGTTAAAAATCCACTTTCATGACCATGTTTATAAGGGTTCATGACATGGTTATAAGGGTTCATGACCATGTTTTAAGGGTTTCATGACCATTGTTTATAAAAGGGTTCATGACCATGTTTATAAGGGTTCATGACCATGTTATAAGGGGGTTCATGACCATAGTTATGAGGGTTCATGACCATGTTTAATGAGGGTTCATATCACCATGTTTATGAGGGTTCATGACATGTTTGAGGCGCATGTTTATGAGGGTTCATGACCATGTATGAGGTTCATGACCATTGATTATGAGGGTTCATGACCATGTTTTAATTGAGGGTTCATGACCAGGTTTAATGAGGTCATGACATTGTTATGAGGGTTCGTATGAGGGTCAATCATGTTTATGAGGGTTCATGACCATGTTTATGAGGGTTCATCACCATGTTTATGAGTGGTTCATCACCATGTTTATGAGGGTTCATCACCATGTTTATAAGGGTTCATGGCGTGTTATAAGGGTTCTGTTATAAGGGTTGTGTTATAAGGGTTCATGACCATGTTACAAGGGTTCATTGCGTGTTATAAGGGTTCATTGCGTGTTATAAGGGTTCATTGCGTGTTATAAGGGTTGTGTTATAAGGGTTCATGACCATGTTACAAGGGTTTTGTTATAAGGGTTCATTGCGTGTTTATAAGGGTTCATGACCATTTTATGAGCGTGTTATAAGGGTTCATGACCATGTTATAAGGGTTCATGACCATGTTATAAGGGTTCATGACCATGTTATAAGGGTTCATGGCGTGTTATAACGGTTCATGGCGTGTTATAAGGGTTCTGTTATAAGGGTTGTGTTATAAGGGTTCATGACCATGTTACAAGGGTTCATTGCGTGTTATAAGGGTTCTGTTATAAGGGTTCATGACCATGTTACAAGGGTTTTGTTATAAGCGTTCATTGCGTGTTTATAAGGGTTTATGACCATTTTATGACCGTGTTATAAGGGTTCATGACGTGTTATAAGGGTTCATGACCATGTTATAACGGTTCATGGCGTGTTATAAGGGTTGTGTTTTAAGGGTTCATTGCGTGTTATAAGGGTTCATTGCGTGTTATAAGGGTTTGTGGCGTGTTATAAGGGTTCATGGCGTGTTATAATGGTTCATGGCGTGTTAAGTTCTCGTTTGTTCTGCATTTGAGGCCCTGGTTTATCTCTGTTCTTGTGAATATTAAATTATAAAGACGTTGTGTCGCACATTTAGTGTTCAACAGTTTCATCTTCAACAACAAGAAATGTAATGGAAAGTGCTTCTCGCGGTGAAACGTCTCTGAAGTCATTGAACTGTTTCTATGATTAATAAAGCCGTTTACGCTGAACAAATAGAACACTCGTGTTCTATTGTAATGCCAAAAGCGTACTGTGGTTCTAAGTGGCGTTTGCTTGTGTCCAGGGCGTTCCGGCGAGCGTGGCCTTCTTCAGCCCGTCCGGAGTCAAGTTCTGTTTGGAGCAGGTGCGGCGCTTTTCCGGAGAACGCCTCGCGAAAATCAAAGTAAGAGTCATTAAAACTGCACGACTCAAACGACTCAAACGAGAAAAAACGGAACCATTTGTGTGAAACTGTTGAACTTCGAGAGCGAACGTCGACTTTAGGAGTTGGGAAAAAAAAAACAGACGCGTCATTCGCCGGGAAACATCCGGAAAGAGGGGGGAAAGCGGCGGATCTGCCCTTCATCCCTCCACCGGCTGTTTCCTGGGTGGAGACTCGTGGCCAATCAGACGTCGGCCCCCCGGTGACGCATTCGGGAACGCCCGTCGTTGCCCGATTTGATATAACCTGTTTTTATGATGAATACTTGCTCTAAATCAGTCAAAGTTATAACATACGTCTTTAAAGTTGTTTATCATCAGCTCAAATGTATAACTTTTTCTCTTTTTTTTTTTTAACCTTTTAACAATGTTCTTAACCTGTGTGTAATTCCCTCCGCAGACAGTAGATGGCGCCACAACTCCATAGCGATACAGATGTAATATTCTTTTAGCTCTAAATGAAAGGTGCTCAAGATGTTTAAAGACTGATAACGACACAAATAATGCAGAATATTTGTCCTTTAAAGCAGAGCCAAGTAACTTTAGCTCCCCCTGCAGCTCTCTTGTGAGAATACATCAGAACAGATTTCCTTTCTTCATCATACTCAGTCCGTATAATCGCACACAAACACATTTCACGTTGCCATGTTAGAAAGAGCGAGGGTTTCTCAGGAGAGTCGTTTTCAGGGCGGAAAATGTCACGAGGCTGGTTTTCCGCGTAGAGACAGCAGGGGGCGACGACGGGCACCCCAAAAACTCATATTCAACCATCACAAGGACTTGCACAGACTTTAATAAGGTGAAAATGTGACTTAGTTCTGCTTTAAGATGTAAAACGACTACAAATAGTGAAATAGTCGTACATTTTGGCGTGTTTTTGTGTCACGTTATCTTTACGGCTACATTGGAGTGACCTCAGTGCTGATTGGTCGAGGGGGAAAACGTGGAACTGTCTCATATTGACCTAATGCCAAGTCCCTCCTGCTCCGTTTCAGTTTGCTGCGATCGGCCCGACCACAGAGGAGGCGATGCGAGCCGAGGGCCTCGCCGTGAGCGCCGTGGCCCTGAAACCTACGGCGGAACAGCTCGGCGCCGCCATCCGCGACGCGCTGCAGTGACCGCGACAGGCTTAATATTAATATAGATATGTGTTCAGAGTTTTATTTAGAGATCAGTGAACGCGCTCAAACATTTATATTCGTATTGGCCGACAGAACGTTAAACTGCCGCTGGAACTGGAACGACAAAGAAAAAGCAATGATGACATTTCCACGGCGACGTAAACGATCGCTCGGTGGTGGAGAATATCTCTTTTTATTATAAACCGCTTCGTTTGGTCCTCGTCCGTCGAAACTCCCGCTTTAGCGAGCGGGACGGCCAATCGCGCGCTTCGCCCCGTCGCTCCCGTCCAATCGCGTCGCAGAACAGTGCAACGTGCAAGTTCACTGAGAGTTCTTGTATTTTATGACTTAATGATGGATTACGAAAATATGCGCATTGTTTTATGTCAATTTAAAGCGAGAGTAAAGAAGAAATGTGCTTTATTTTTATATTTTATGACCTTGAATGTGCTCGTATTTATGTGGTGAAACTAGCTGTCATGACATGTTATTATAATGTAAATAAAAGTCTACAAAGAGTCTTTAATGTCACAATAATCACATTACTTATGTTTGTGTTTGTACCTTTTTTCTTTGCACGAGCGGGAAAAGTTTGAGCTTCTGTGACTATAATTATTTCTCACATTATTCATTTAGAAACAGTTTGTTGAGGTAAGATTATAATAATGATTATGATAATTGTGATTTTTCAGGTCAAAATATCATTTTTAATAAACAAACAAACCTGATAGTGACAATTTTAGAAGCAGAATGAAGTCTTTTTAGTTCAATTTATAGTTAAAAATATTGTAAATAAAAATGTTATTTGGCTGTTTTTTGTCAAATTGAACCTTATTTTGTCTTTTCAGAATGTTAAATTTCATAAAGTCGGTCACAAACCTGAGGAAACGGTCTCATGTCGGAGCGCGAGAATGTCGTTCGGTCTCGATAATCGTGAATAATCGTGAAGATGAAAAACACGCCCAGAACCGACTGCACGTGTGCGTGGAGCGAGGTTATTGTGGCACAAAACATTTCAATATTATCATTATAATTCCAAATCAGCAGATTGAGCCTGAAAGCAGCAGTCACGGGTAAGAAGTGTAAAATAAATCAAACTAATGACTTTATGGTATTATTACAGTGCGATGCATATATTTTGATGCTCATATATATATATATATATACTGCTGATATTTCCCTGTTTATCAGTCAATATTTTTTATTTTGTTAACGTTTTCATCGAAGGAAAAGTACATTTGTGACTTTAACTATGATTTTAGTTCACTTTGTGCGCCGTGCTTTGGATTAAAAAAATGAAAATGATGTCGATCCAGACAAATATGAGCCTCAACAACAAGGCAAATGTTGGATTTTGCCAGAAAAAATAAATCCATATCAGATTATCGATCGGCTAAAGAAACGTCCAGATTCACGCAACATTTTGACTTTTTACCATCATTTTAAAATTTTATTTTCCACATACATTTTTGATCAATTTAACAGAGAACAAAAGATCAGACTCAAGACAAACACGTTACACGACCGGAGTGTTTGAATAAAAGCACAAACTCAATCAACTCAACGACAAAAGAAACACAATTAAATGAAGTTAAATTAAAATAAACGTCCCGTTTGGTCCACAGTCGGTCGCATTTGTCCATTTACAAATTAAGTCTGAATGTCGTTTTCTTTCTGACTTTTCCCCCATTCAAAAGATCATATTTAAATTGTTCATCGCTACGGCAACGAGTAAAATGTCGAAACTTGTGGTTAAAGTTAAAGTGGCAGAATGCAGTTTCAAGCCTTTGTGCTGGATGAAAGTGGGACTGGCAGCTTCGTTTGGCGCCGCCCGTTGGCGAGAGTGAAACCGGCGGCCATTTTGTCTTTTAACGACCCATTCAAACCCGACGACCCGCGCGTCGCACTTTCGACACAATGCGCCGCCACCTGCCGGCCGTAAAGACACACAGAGCGCCAATCCTCTCGCTCAGGTGTTTGGAATCACACCTGCGAGTGGGCGGGGCCTGGGTTCCCCCCCTATATACCGGCGCGGCGCTTTGGCGGGCGTCACTTGCCGAAGAGACGAGCGCGGACGCGGCGCCGCCACGATGCTGACTTTTATCCAGCGGAGCCAGCGCTCGTGTGCGTTTTTGACCTTTGTGACCGTGTGGACGAGCATCAGTTCAGATGCGGAGAGACTTTTCCACCGCCGGGACCACCTGGACCTGCGGGGGTTGAACCAGCACCGGGCTCGGCCAATCACAGACAGGCACACTGCAGAGGTGAGAGCACGGAGAGTCACCAAGAGTCTCTTATTTCAATGGCGCGATCGCGGGAACGACCTCAGCTCCGTCTCCTTCTCCTCTGAAAGGTTACATAGTGCACCTTTAACTACAGAAACATTAACAAACATTGAATTGTTTTGTCATTATTTGTTAGAGTTCCTGTTTTTCTAATTCTGACTCAGTTTGTGGTGTTTAGAACCCGCGGTGAATGTTTATCACAGTTTTACTTCCGTTAAGTTGCAATTTATGTAGAAACTTTGAAAAATAAGAGTTTAAAATGACAGGAAGTGGAGCTGACTCCCTCTGTGATGTCATCAGCGTGCGACACAGAGACAGTCGACACTTAACTGACACACTAACTGACAGTTTAAACCGTGGTTGGACTAAATAAAGGTGTTCGATGGTGTTATTGTGTGTCAGGTCAGAACTGTTGTGTCATTTATGTGGATTTGGGCTCTTGTTTACAGTCTGGTTGCTAGGTAACAGATGTGGAATGACTATATTTGTGCTCATGTCCAACCAGGAAGTACGATTATAAACTTTGCACAAATGGTTCAAACTGGGACAAACGGGCCAAATGTTGAGTCAAATCTGAAATATAATTGTGTTCAGTGAGTTTTAATTTAAAAAAAACAAAACTTTATTTATAAAGCGTGAAACAACACAGTCGACCAAAACGCTGTACATAAATTAAAACATTCAAACAAGTAAAAACAGAAAAATGTCATGAGTTAAAAATCAAAGAAAAGAAGCGAGTGAATGAAAAGGTTTGATGTTGTTCCTCAGCGGTTCCTGTCCAGATACGGGTTCCTGAAGCCTGTGAACTGGGACGAGTTCCTCACGGAAGAACCAGAGGAACCGGAGGACTTTTCATTCTCAGACACGCGCGAGTTCAGCGTGGCGGAGGGCTCGGCGCCACCTCCCGCGCCGCGCGCCGACGGCCGAAGCCACGGAGAACCGCGCGACCCGCAGTTCGCCGCCGCGCTCGGAGACTTCCAGAAGCTGTCCGGACTCCCCGTGACCGGAGTCTTCGACGGCGCGACGAAGGCGGCGATGAACCGGCCCAGATGCGGCGTACCCGACGTGGAAGCAGAGGCCGCGGCGTCGGCTACGGAACGTTCAGATAATGGCCGCCTTGAAAACTCTGAGACCGCGGCCCAAAGGCGATCGAAGAGCGAAAACGCCGGAAGTTCTGGAGTTGACATCGTGGAGCAGGGTTTTGAGACCAGTTCAAGCGACTCTCCAGAACGCGATTCGAAAACTTTTAACGAGACGAATATGAATCCCGACGATTTCGACCCAGTTTCGAACCGCGCTAACTTCGGTAATAGTTCTGAGAGCGACTCAAGCGAGAATTTAGACCACTTTTCCATAGAAACAAACTCAACATTTGCTGGAAACTCTACAATTTCAGAAAATAGTACTGCGAAAATGGCAAATATTGAACATTTTAGAGTTGAAAATTGGAATGAAAACAGCAATTTTGACCCAGATGCAAACCCAACTTTCTTAGATCATAGTTTTGGCAAAATGGCAATTGAAACTTTAGATATTGAAAATTTGGATCAGAAAAAGAACGTAAGCAACTCTTCCAGAACATTCAATGGCACGAATAAGGATTTTTCAAAGGGAATAAACTCAAAATTAGCCAACGTTTTCGATCCAGTTGCAAATCAAACGTCTGTAAATGATGTCATTCGCCAAACGGTGATTGAAATTCCTGATTTTGACAATTTGAACTCAACTTTTAAGAATGAAACTGTATTTCACGGTTTTGACAATGAAACAAAATGGAATCTTACAAATTTTGACACTGAAATCAAGAAACATTTGAACGTGACTTTTGGATTCGAAGCAATCTTGAATTTGACTGATAATTCTCACCCAATTTCAAACATTTCGCAAGATCCAATGACTGACAAAATGGTTATTGAAACAGAATTCGGCAAATCAGATATTGAATTTTCACAAATGCCAAATCACAAAATTGTAAATCTCAACACAAGCTTTGATCTTACCTACAATTCTTCAGTGGAAGTTTTCTTGAATTTGAATAACTCTCACGATAGCAAATTTAATTTCACCGGCAATTTTACAATGTTTCGGCAATTTACAGAGAATTTTACTTTACACAATTTAAGTTTTGAGGATGAAACAGATTTTAATAATTCTCTCAATGACGCTAAAAACTTTTCCAAAAACCTTTTGCTTGATTTTCCTGATTTAAATTTTCCTGATGAATTTGACAATAATCATAGAAAGACTCATTCTGAAGATAATTCTACCATTGCCGATTTAAATTTCAATAACTTTTCAAGTGAAACGGTCTTAAATTCGAACACAATTTTTGATCCAATTTCCAATAAAAGTGCGATTGACGTAAACAAACTAAGCAGCGAGAATACCTACAACAAAATGCCAAATTTGAACACCGTTTTCAATGAGACAAACTCAAACTCTTCCAACACTTTGAACCCATTCGTCAGTGAAACAACCATTGAACCAATGCGCCAAAATATTACAGTTGATTTAGACAGACCTACCGCCACATTTGCTCCGATGTCCAATGACGCGATTGAAATTATGCAGAAAAATGGTACAAGTGAAATAACCATTGAAACCGAGACAAATTCCAATGTTGACAAGTTGAATTTTCAGAACTTTTTGTATGAAATGAACCAAAATTTTATGACAAATTTTGATCCAATTAGCAATGGCAACACTCCCGAAAGCCAACACCAAAAATCTCCTATTGAATTTACACGTTTTCAAAACTTGTCCAACGAAACACATTTGAATTCTGGTACCAATTTTGACACAGGTGATGATGACCGATTGATCGAAATTATGAGGCAAAATAGTACAAACGAAATAACCATTGAAACTGAGGAAGGTTCTACTGTTGGCAATTTAAATTTTGAAACGAATTCAAATTCTGCCACCAATTTTGACCCACTTTCTAACGACACTAATGTAGAAAATGTGCCCCAAAACAGAACAGGTAAAACTGCCATTGAAACTGAGGAAAGTTCTACTGTTGGCAATTTCAATTTTCTAAACTTTTTGAATAAAAGAAACCAAAATTCTACTAAAAATGTTGACCCGATTGTCAATATCACTACTAATACAAACCAGCACCAAAATATGGACAAAACATTTATTGAAATTGGTAAAATAGAGATTGAAATGACGAAAAATGCTACCATTGACGCTCTAAATTTTCAAATCTTTAATTCCACTACAAATTCGGACCCCATTTCCAATTACACCGATGTAGAAAATATGCGTCAAAATGGTACGGATAAAAGAGCCCTTGAAACCAAAAATTCTACTGTTGGCAATTTCCATTTTCAAAACTTTTTGAATGAAACGAACCAAAATTCTGTAACAAATTTTGACCCAGTCGCCAATCTCACCACTAACACCAACCAGCCCCAAAACATGCAGAACACAACCAGCGAAATGACAGAAATGGACCGGAACGATGAAGCGCGTGGAAGGAAGCGGCATCTCGCGTCGCTGCTCTCCAGACGCAGACGTCGCCGGCGAGACGTGGACGACGCGGACGCCGTGGACGACGGTTACGTGGCGTTCTCCAAGGCGGTCCTAAGATGGCGTCTGATCGGAGAAGGCTACAGCAGTCAGCTCTCTGTGGACGAGCAGAGGTACGTTTTCAGACTGGCCTTCAGGATGTGGAGCGAAGTGTGCCCCCTGGAGTTCATCGAGGACACGACGTCGCCGCTGGAGGAGGTGGACATCCGGCTTGGGTTTGGGACAGGTGAGAAAAACGGCGATAAACAATGAAATATGAACATAAAGTTGCACTATGTAACCTTTCTGGGGGATGAGTCCTTCTCGTTTCATGGAGTCATAGAATATTGCACAGTTTCATGTATTTATTCTACGTTCATTCGTACGTTGTTCCCTCGCCAAAAGCACAGCCGGCGTTGCGTTCCGCTTCATTCCCACGTTTCGTCAATCGCGTTTGCGAGCTTGTCTTCTCTGCTCGTTCACTGAGCCTCACAAAAACTCCCGGTTCAAAATTCCCCGGTTTCGTTACGTCAAATGTAGAAATCCGGAGGTCTCTTGCGCTGTTCTTTTTCTTTGGTCCATAAACCATCGCCAAACTCATCGTTAGCGTTAAAAATCTGGCTTCACTACATATTAGCGTGTCAGGGGAAAGCTAGTTGTGCGTCCTTTATTCATCAGAAATATCTTGAAGAATACTGTATACCCTCTGCGCCTGAGCAGCCAGGACCACATAAGACTTTAACGAGATCGTATCCCGTCTCCACAAGGTCCGATGGGCAGGATTGACGGGTGGATTCAACCAATCAGAGGAATTCTTGATCCGTTTGTGTCTGAACAAACATGGCGAGTAAAAAGAAGGGGGGATAACGCAGAAGAATGAGAAACTTCTGCAGAATCAACGAGCGACGCGCTAAACTAAAGGTATAAGAAGTTCTGAACGATACAAGAATATTTGAGAGACACGTGTTGATTGGACCGTCCAACGTTATGGGCTTTTTTGTTTTTTTTTGACGCCCTTCATGGTCCGAGTCCAGACCCTTCTGGAGTCGGACTGGCTGCTCAGGCGAACAGGTGGCGGACCCTTCCCCAGAAACGCCTGCTGAACCTTTGAGTGCCTGTACTTTTCGCGAGCGTGTATTTACTCGGTTACTGTGGGTTCGCAGGTCGACACTTGGGCTGTAAGCAGAGGTTTGACGGCACTGGGAGAGAGTTCGCTCACGCCTGGTTTTTAGGAGACATTCACTTTGACGACGACGAGCACTTCGCTGGACCCAACGCTGGAAGAGGCATCAGTCTGCTCAAGGTGACGACGCTTGTGTGCGGACTGGGTCTGGGCCCGGACACGTCAAGAGAACTTCCAGTGAATGACTCAAAAGTGGTTTGCCTTGCTCCAGGTGGCGGTGCATGAGATCGGCCATGTTCTGGGCCTCCCTCACAGCCACAGGCCCGGCTCGATCATGCAGCCCAGCTATCTGCCTCACGAGTCCACGTTTGAGATGGACTGGACGGACCGCAAAGCCATCCAGAACCTCTACGGTGAGAACTGCTTTTACAATACGTTTGCAAAGGCGTGTCTAATATGTCATTATTTAAACTCCTCTCTCCTCCTGCAGGGGGCTGTAGGGGGCGCTTTAACACGGTGTTTGACTGGATCCGCAGAGAGAGGACGCCTTATGGAGAGGTGGTGATCCGGTTCAACACGTACTTCATGAGGCAGGGCTGGTACTGGCTCTATGAGAACCGTAACAACAGAACCAGGTACGGAGATCCAGTGTCTCTGCAGAGCGGCTGGAGAGGACTTCCTCTGAGCGGGATCGACGCCTTTGTGCACGTGTGGAACCGCAAGAGCGACCACGTCTACTTCCTTAAAGGCATGAGATGTGTAGGAACCAAAAGGGAAGTTTTACGTTTTGATGATTGACGTATTAACTAGCTTCCGTTCTTCTAGGCTCTCTGTTCTGGAGGTACGACACGGATGAGGACCAGGTCTTCAGGAGAGACCCAGACGGACAGACCTACCCCAGGCCCATCTCAGAGGGTTTTCCTGGGGTCCCTTCTCCCATTGACACCGCTGTGTTCGATCGCAGAGATGGGAACATTTACTTCTTCAAGGGGGCTCAGGTGAGGAGTCCCAATGTTCTCCTCTTAGACTTTGGCCTTGTTTCACAAAAGGAGGAGGGTTTAAGAGTTCACTCAAGAGATGATACAAGAGGATTCACCATGGCAACAGTAAATCAAAGGCGGCTTCCATTTTAGAGGAAAAAGAAGTCGTATGATGAACTCGTCTAAAATGTTGAGGTGTTTATTTTCAAGTGTTCATCCATCAAATGTAATTAACTGTACTCGCTTTCTCAGGTGTTTGCCTTCAGTGTCGACTCCCACCGTGTTGCCCGCGGTTACCCCAGACCTCTGCGCTCCGTGTTCCCCGCCTTAGACCCTCAGGACCACCCCGAGTTGAACCTGGACGCGGCGTACTTCTCCTACTTCCACAACGCGCTGTTCCTGTTCAAAGACACAAGCTTCTGGAGAGTGGTGAACGGCAGGGACCGGAGGAGACGCCCGCACCTGCCAAAGAACGCGCTCCTGCCACAGAGGCGGATCCACGAGCAGTGGTTCGACATCTGCAACGTGCACCCAACCTCGCTCAAACTCACCCCGTGAAAGAACCTCACCCCATAAAAGGAACCTCGCTCAAACTCACCCCATGGAAGAACCTCACCCCATAAAAGGAACCTCGCTCAAACTCACCCCATGGAAGAACCTCGCCCAAACTCACCCCGTGAAAGAACCTCACCCCATAAAAGGAACCTCGCTCAACTCCCCCAGGAAGAACCTCACCCCATAAAAGGAACCTCGCTCAAACTCCACCCATGGAAGAACCTGTCGCCAAACTCACCCGTGAAAGAACTCACCCCTCGCTCCAAGAACTCACCCCATGAAAGAACCTCGCTCAAACTCACCGTGAAAGAACCTGCTCCAATCACCTGTGAAAGAAACCTCGCCCAACTCACACCCGTGAAAGAACTCGCCCAAACTCACCCGTGAAAGAACCTCGCCAAACTCAACCCGTGAAGAACCTCGCCAAACTCACCTTGTGAAAGAACCTCGCTCAACCTCACCCGTGAAAGAACCTCGCTCAAACTCACCCCGTGAAAGAACCTCGCTCAACTCACCCGTGAAAGAACCTCGCTCACATCCACCCGTGAAAGAACCTCGCTCAACCTCACCCTGAAAGAACCTCGCTCAACCTCAACCCGGTGAAAGAACCGCTCGCTCAACCTACCCGTGAAGAACCGTCCTCCCGGAACCCGCGTGAATAGAAACCTCGCTCAACTCACCCTCGGTGAAAGAACTCGCTCAAACTCACCCCATAAAAAGCGAACCTGCCAAACTCAACCCATAAAAGGAACCTCGCTCAAACTCACCCGTGAAAGAACCTCGCTCAAACTCACCCATGAAAGAACTCACCCCATAAAAGGAACCTCGCTCAAACTCACCCCATGGAAGACCTCGCCAACACTCACCCGTGAAAGAACTCACCCATAAAAGGAACCTCGCTCAAACTCACCCATGGAAGAACGTCACCCCATAAAAGGAACCTCGCTCAAACTCACTCCATGGAAGAACCTCGCCCAAACTCACCCCGTGAAAGAACCTCGCTCAAACTCACCCCGTGAAAGAACCTCGCTCAAACTCACCCCGTGAAAGAACCTCGCCAAACTCACCCCGTGAAAGAACCTCGCCCAAACTCACCCGTGAAAGAACCTCGCCCAAACTCAACCCGTGAAAGAACTCGCTCAACCTCACCCTTGTGAAAGAACCTCGCTCAACCTCACCCGTGAAAGAACCTCGCTCAAAACTCACCCGGTGAAAGAACTCGCTCAAACCACCCCATAAAAAAGGAACCTCGCTCAAACTCACCCCATATAAAAGGAACCTCGCTCAAACTCACCCATAAAGGAACCTCGCTCAAACTCACCCCGTGAAAGAACCTCGCCTCAAACTCACCGTGAAAACCTGCCCAACCTCACCCCCATAAAGGAACCTCGCTCAAACTCACCCATAAAAGGACCTCGCTCAAACTCACCCTTGAAAGAACCTCGCCCAAACCACCCCGTGAAAGAACTTTGCTCAAACTCACCCCCTGAAAGAACCTTGCTATAATGAACCTGTGAAAGACCTCACTCAAACTCACCCCGTGAAAGAACCTCAACACCTGAAAGAACCTCGCTAAAACTGAACCTGTGAAAGAACCTCGCTCAAACTCACCAGTGAAAGAACCACCCGGTGAAAGAACCTCGCTCAAATCACCCGTGAAGAACCTCGCTCAAACTCACCCGGTGAAAGAACCTCGCTCAAACTCACCCTCGTGAAAGAACCTCGCTCAAACTCACCCCATAAAAGGACCTCGCTCAAACTCACCCATAAAAGGAACCTCGCTCAACCTCACCCCGTGAAAGAACTCGCTCAACCTCACCCGTAAAGAACCTCGCTCAACCTCACCCCGTGAAAGAACCTCGCCCAATCTACCCATAAAAGGAACTCGCTCAAACTCACCCCATAAAAGGAACCTCGCTCAAACTCACCCCATAAAGAACCTCGCTCAAACTCACCCTTGAAAGAACCTCGCCCAAACTCACCCCGTGAAAGAACTTTGCTCAAATCACCCCTGAAAGAACTTGCTATAACTGAACTGTGAAAGAACCTCACTCAAACTCACCCCGTGAAAGAACCTCAACCCGTGAAAGAAACTCGCTAAAACTGAACCTGTGAAAGAACTCGCTCAAACTCACCCAGTGAAGACTCAACCCGTGAAAGAACTCGCTTAAAACTGAACCTGTGAAAAACCTCGCTCAAAGACCACTCTGTATTATCATCTAGTATATTGTCTACAAACTTGTATTTATTTTGACAAAAAACAGATATTACATTCCTGTTGGCTGAATTCAAAGACAAAAGCCAATCAAAGACAACATCCAGGCACACATTTTATTAAAAAAAAATTCTATTCCCGTTTTGACTTTTAAAAAATAGAAAAAAATAAAAAAATATCGTGGATGAAAGAACATAAATAATGCTGGCATTTGTTGGTTTTCAAATAAACATTTTAAACATAAAATGTAAAAGATCCTTTGTTTTGTATCTCGCATCATCGTTGAGACAATCAAGAAGCTCCTCCAAGTTTTTAAAGTTCATTCACTGACGCTGGTTCTTGGTCCTCTGGGCGTTTCAAACAACTTTTCATTTGTGGTTGAAAAAAAAAAAAAAACTTTCAAAAAAAGGTGGACCTGGACCCTGGGCTTCAGTCCAAACGGCCTCCAGGGGGCTCATGTAGGTTAGTATATGTACACGTGCAACCTCGTCAAACTTGCTAACTTCTCGTCTCTCTTAGCTCAGATCACCTTCTGCCTCACTTCTTAAACCCTTGTTGTGCAGGTTAGAGTTTCTGATCATGTTTTGTGAATCTCCAGGTCCATTTGTCGCTTTTCTTTCCAAAGGACACAACAGCACAACCTGCAGGCTGGTCCATAAAGGTCTCCACACCCTCTGCATCACGTGATGAAGCACCAGAACAACTGCATGACACAGAATCCTAGCATCTCTGACACGAGGATTATTCCTATAAAAAACAGGACGGATCTGATGGCAGGCTCCAGTCTGGTTTTAGATTCTGGTTTAGGTTTTTGTTTCAGATTTTTCTCATTCACAACATTTTCCTTCAATGATTTTTGGACAAATAATGGTGGGAAATGCTCCGTTTTAAGCTCTGGCCTCGTGCTTTTCATCGCCACGTTTTCCTTTTGCTGGATTTTAACTTTCATTTTGGATTTAAAAAGTTGACTTATCTTGTTTTTTGGGCGCAAACTTTCCTTCAACTGGACACATTTGACACCGTTCTTTGGCTGAATCTTAGTTTTAACTTTCAAGCGTTTTATTGTGAAAAAGTTCCTCATTGAGGCTTTGATCTTCTTTCTTAGCCTGATTTTGAAAAGTTGTCTCCAGTGGAACTTAATCCGCAGTCCTGGTTTTGTTCCGGACTTGAGCTCCTTCTCTTGGGTCTTGGATGGTCCGTGGACTAAATCGGGTCTGGGGTCTCCTTTGTGGTCCTGGTTCATGGTTCCAAGTTCCAGGTTTGAACAGATGAGGGCGCCCTAAAGACCAAAAACAAGTTATGGTTAGAAGTGTTAAAAATGTTACTGTTTTAAAACGATCTTGAGCTTTATCAGAATATAAAACCTGATGGTAACATTGAGTATTACTTTGTGTCATCTAAAAAGAGTTTTAAATGTTAGCGTCATGACAACAGGCTGCCTTCATGTGCTCTGGAGAAGATGAGAATTACAAGTGCTTTCGTGGTTGTAGCAAAAGGAGACATGTTAACACACTTTATCTGGACAAATGAGTGAATACAGCGTAAACGAGTCGATTCACGTGAGGCGACAATTACACACTTATTTACGTGGAAAGAGAGAGGTCCTTTAAATTGTGGATGTCATACAATAATTCAGCATTTAACCAAAAAGTTTCATATTGGGCCCTTTTCACCTGGGGCCCTTTTGGGGCCAGTCTAGTTCCTGTTGCAGTAAAAGTGCAGATCTTCACTTCTCGTTCCGTTCGTTCTCTGAATTATCCGAGTTTTGCTCAAATAAAGTCAAATAAAAGCTGTGACACAGAGCGAGTTCCAGATTAGAATCCTGCAGCAGGTTCAGACTTTTACGTCCCGTGGAAACATGTCACAGAGGAAACCTCCGTGTTTATGAAAGTGTTTTTGTGTCAGAGCTAAAGGCTAACACACATTAGCTTAAAGATAAAACACACAAACTTGATAAAAGTTCACAGAATGTTTTTGTTTAACAGGTTAGTTCCGTTTGTGCCGTTATTGGAACATTATTGATGACATTTATTGTATGTTAGCATTAGCTTAGCGACAAAAGCACACAGACGTCTCCAGGAGAAGTATTACACGGGACGTAAAGGTCTGAAGTGTGACTATGATCATCATCTGGAACTCACTCTTCATTAATTATTGATTTACTAATTCCACATTAGCGTCAATGGAGCCGGAAGTGGAGCGCCGCATTTTTACAGGCAACCGGAACTCGCCGCTCGGTTTCTTGAAACGGGCCTATTGAGATTCTTTCGCTGATGTCCGCCACAGTGAGAGGCCAAAGGTCATTCCATGCCGGCCCCTCGCATCACACTTATGTTCCCACCAGAGATGACAGACGCGCGGCTGGTGAAGTGGCATTTACCTTCATTCCCATGGCAACTGAAGGCGGCATACAGGCATGGAAATACTTCAAAATACTTCTAATACTTCTAAGGCCATCTAAAATCAATCAATAAAACCATCGACCATCGCAGTGTCCTGTTCCGCCGGCGCTCGGCCCCCGCACACGGCACGGGGCCCGGTGAACGGGGACCGCGCTCCAAATGTCTGAACGCGACAGAAATCCTCCTACCGTCACTACTTTCCCGAGCATGTTGACCGCGGTGGGCTGCTCGTTCCGGGGGGTCCGCTGCCCGTGGGCCCTCGTGCCCTCGTGCCCTCGTGCCCGGGGCGTCGCAGAGCCGCAGCCGGGGAAGAAAAACCGGAATTTCTCGTCTCTTCCAGCTCCAGACTTTCACGTTTGCGGTGAGTGAAAGGGAAAATGTGGAATGGATTTTGTCACTAAATGATTTATCTTAAATTAAAAATGCGGAATACAGTTGACTTTATTTGCACTTTGGCGCAATCTCAATGGGAAAGTTCCGGTAAAAACTCACTGAACACGACTATAGTTCAGATCAGACAAAACATTTTGCCCGTTTTCAGTAAAATTTATCATTGTACTTCCTGGTTGCACAAATATGACATAGGTAGAGGTCATTCCACAGCTGTTACCTAGCAACCAGACTGTAAACGCGAGCCAAAATCCACGAAAATGACACAATAATACCGTAAAACACCTTTATTTTGTTCAACGACGGTTTAAACTGTCAGTTAGTGTGTCAGTTAAGTGTCAACTGTCTCTGTGTCGCACGCTGATGACATCACAGAGGGAGTCAGCTCCACTTTATGTCATTTTAAACTCTTATTTTTCAAAGTTTCGTCACAAACATCAACTGAACAGAAGTAAAACTGTGATAAATATTCACCGCAGGTTCTAAACACCAAACTGAGTCAGAATTAGAAAAGCAGGAGAACCTTCACATGGACTTTAATACCAGGGAATTTGGAAAGCCGGACATGTCTGTCACATTGCCAATGTGATAAAAGCACTCTGACGTACCACTGTGTACTCCCACGTCACAGGTAAGTTAAATGTTCCGACGCGTTACATTTAAACACTAAAGTAAACGACCTCTGACCATGTGACACGCCGAAAGGCTTGAGGAGCGTGGAATGTGGACCTGTTCCACTGTTGTGTGCCGTTTGGGCTCGTTTGTGAAGTATTTGCCCATTATACTTTCCATTGTCGTTTGGCGTTCGGAAAAAATGGCGAAGCCTCACAATTTTCGCCCAATCATTATTGAGACGGTGAAATCTCTCATTTTCGTTCATTACCGTGGTCCAAGCGGGGGTCACTGTTCCTCAAGTTTGTGATCGACATGACAAAACTGACCTTTCTGAACGACAAATGAAATTAAATGTGACACGAACAGACAGAAAAATAAACAGGTCTTTACATTTAAGTCTATTTTTTGGGCTGAATAATGAACAAAAAGGCTTAATTTTGCTTCTAAAATTGTCACGATTATTAGTTTTTGGTTCTTACGATTACGTTGTGACCTGAATAATCACAATGATCGATTAACCTAACGATCTTGACATCCTTTTTCCAGAATTTTGACTGTATTTCTTTACAAACCTTCAAAGGCTCTGTGTAGAACAAACTGAGTCGTGTCATATGTACATGAAGTCATGAGGACTAAACTGGGCTCAAACAAGTGCGAACGCAGCCGGAGTATATATTTTAACACTTTTAAATAGAAATCTGAAACAAACCATGTGTTTTCTGTCACTTCTGACCTTTAACGCTGCCGTTTTAATCCCAACAACATGGCGCGGCGCTGTTCATGTGATGGATTAGTCGTGCCTGTCTGAACATATTAACCTCTCCTGGATTCACTCTGATTCGGTCAAATTACCCAGGATTTTCCATTGGTTTAATTTTAACAAACTGAAACAGAAATTAATTGCTCACAAATGTCAAGCGTCAAAATGTAGGTCGGACTTGATTTTCTACAAAACGACCTTGGTCATGTACGTCTGGGATTAGGATGGGTAAATGGGATTTAAAAACCCTGATCATCACAAGGACAACGATTTGACCTGTGCAAGTAAACGTGTAGTGAGCCGAACAGACCTGCAGAGGGAGACAGTGTCGCACAAAAACGTCAGCTCAAAGTCACATCATTTAATACACTTTTATGAATAAAACTGTGAATGGTCAACCGCAGCAGTGGAAGAAGTACTCAATTTTATTAATCAAGTAAAAATACTGTAAAAGTCTCACTTTTTTAAAAAGCAATGACTGAAAGTATTAAACTTTTATGATTTGGCAAAGATTTGGGCATTTCTTTTATCATCTGAGTTTGATTCGAATCAGTTTCTTAACCTTTAGTCAGAACGTTCCCTTGAATGTGCAGATATCTGGTCTCAAATGTAGTGAAGTAAAAGTATAAAGTATCCACTGTAAAAACTACTTACGTGCAGTACTTTTACTTCCCACCCCACTGGTCAGCAGTGTGAATAAAGTATAATGTGTCTGGGTTAGTAATGTCTGTATTATGCATAAATCTTATACTTTGACTCAGTCAGAATCTGTAATTGGATCTAAACTGAAAACACTTGTGTTTCACATATCGCATTGTCAAACGTCTCACAATATCACGGGCTTCACAATATATCGCATTTTACGCTCCTTTATTTACATTGTTGTTTTGCTGCAGCAGCTAAAAAACACAAGGAACTACATGGACCATGAGCCTTTGCTCTGTTTCAGTGCAAACAGGATGGAAAACAGTTTTTAAGCCCTTTTATATATTCATTCTTTGGAATATGACAGAAATAAGTGTCCAAAAGTGATATTTTATGCCTTTTATAAAAGGCCTATCTGTAAAGAAAAGTGTCAAATGGATGTCCACATTTGTCAGAACTCTCAGGAACGTCAACTGTTGAACTTTGGAGCCAAACTTAAGGAAACACAACACATTTTCAACACATGGATGCAAAATGATCTCTATCTGGACGTGTTTCCCTGACAAAAGCTGAGAGTATCTCCAGACTTGTTTATCCGGTTCTTTCACTTTATCGTCATTAACAACATTTATATGGAAAAGTAACCATCATTACCTAAGAAATCTAAACGGGAGAACGGATCTTTATGGTCTTATATTTTATTTAAACTATATATTTGCACAGCAAATCACAAACGAGCACTGAATGCATGAAATACAACAGATTATAAACCAGAAAGTCTTGACTTCCTGAATCTTCATCTTCGCCTCTTTGAGATGTTTCCTGATGTGAAGCGGCCATTTCCTGTGCCATTTTGTCACTCATTTTCAGTAATGCATGAAATCGTTTGTCATAACTTTTTGTATTCTGAAAAGTGATCAATAAACTCATCCCGTGTGTTGATAAACAGGAAAGAACGGACGCTAACTTGTTGTGCTAGCTTTGTGAGGGTCAGCCCTATGTTCCACAGTACCTATGTTCCCCGAGTCCTGGGCTAGGGTTAGGGTTATATGCTGCTATATTTTATGCTGTAAAACCACACATTTATGCACAACTATTGGGGATGTGGAACCTGAACCTTTAGCCTGTGCTGTATATGCGTAGTTCCTCCATTCATAGAAAAGGGATAACATAGGCAGCGGGGAATATAGGTACCCCGGTTTGTTTTGCTAGCTCTGTTTTGCTAGTTCTGTTTTGCTAGCTTTGAATCAGAATCAGAAAGAGTTTATTGCCATTGTCAATGAATAAAAGTCACAAACACAGGAAAATGGGGAGCGCTAGCTCTGTTTTGCTAGCGTCGTTTTTGCTAGCTTTGATTGTGCTAGCTCTGTTTTGCTAGCTTAATTTTGCTAGCTCTGTTTTGCTAGCTTTGTTGTGCTAGCTCTGTTTTGCTTGCTTTGTTTTACTAGCTTTGTTATAATAGCTCTGTTTTGCTAGCTTAATTTTGCCAGCTCTGTTTTGCTAGCTTAATTTTTCTAGCTTTGTTGTGCTAGCTCTGTTTTGCTAGCTTTGTTTTACTAGCTTTGTTGTGCTAGCTCTGTTTTGCTAGCTTTCTTTTGCTAATCATATAAATTAGCATGGGTGGAAATCACTTTTTGACCAGAACGTTCTTAAAGCTGTTTTGCCAAATGTTCAAACTGTGGCATAATGTGTAGCGCACCAAACAGACGAGAGGCGAAATGCAGTTGGAGGAGCACAGAATAGAAAGGTCTCCGTTTATTTATATAGCACACAACCCAAACAGATAAGAGAGGCGCACAAGGCACAACACAAAAACAAAATGTGTGTACAAAAATATGCACTGAAAAGTTGTTTTATTTAAATTTGTCCAACTGGTTCCAAGCTCTCACAAGTCCTTTGGGGCATCATTAATGGTCCTTTGACAAATATGCTAGCTGCCACCATGTTGTATCCGGTCGCTAATGTACAAACGTGAACCCCAAAGGAAGTGTTCATAAAACTGGGAGCATTTACCCATTTATAACATGTGAACAGTAAAGAAAAAGCTCAAAAGGCTTGTATTTGCCATTTATGACTGGTCATGGCAAACAAACGCAGGGTTTTCCAGACTAAATTTGAAAGTACAAATGATTTGGTGTGTCTTTTTATCAGTTTTTTTTCTAAATTATATGAAATTATATTAACATAAAAGGAACACACAACAAAAACAAGACACGGTGAGAGAGCATACTAAATATAGTCCCAATCATGCAGTTCGGCCCTGTCGTCTCATTAAATCCAAAGTTTATTTAAGTCCATTTTCTCCATTTTTCAATGTAAAGTATAATGCTGGGCCAGTTCTTGATTGTTGGCGCAACAGTTTGTCATTCATTTTTTTGTAATGGTCTTCTTTCTTGCTGCCAAGAGTTTGCTCCAAAGGTATCCATTTATTGTGTCCATGGCAGGAGTTTTGAGGCCCAAACACATTGTTCTGAAATCAAATGAGACGGCGACGTCTGAAACTGACTGCAGCGCTTCAGTATTTTAGGATGATGGGACCGTCCCAAAACACATGATAATGGGGGCCCACTTGGCAACCACAGTTTCTCTGAGTGAGTGAGAACTTTGACATGGCGTTATAAAATCCTGTCGTACATTTTTCCAACTGAACTCTTTCCAAACACTTTTAATGCTGGCTAAAAAACAAGTCCAAAACCTGTAGCTTTTACACGTGCATAGGGCGAATTACACTCAGTGTTTCAGTTCTAAAATTGACTAAATTGACAAAACCTGGATGAAAAGAAAATCTAAAAAGATAGACCTGAGAAACGTTTCAAAATAAGTTGTGACAGTAAAATAGCGTGGTAAACCTACGTAGTAAGGATGACCTTGAATGTGACTCAGAATAACATAATCTTGATAACAAATGGACACATTCACAATGAGAGAGCAGCAGACAAACAGACTTTTAACCAGAATCTGTCTTTCTGACTCTTCATTTTAGCCTCTTTAAGCTGTTTCTTGATTTCTTTCACTTCAAGCCTTCCTTGTGTGAAGCAGCTGTTTTTTTGTGCCATTTTGCCAATCTTCTTCAGTAATTCATCAACTTGTGTGTTATCTGTTTCATTTTTATTATCTAAAACATGGTACCTGTCCTTGCATTCTTTTAAAAACTCCTTGACAAATGCATCACATTCTTCGATGTAGTTCTCAATAGTGTAAGACTCTGTCAACACGTCTCCTCTGGTGAAAACAATCATCACAAAATCTGCCACTTGTTCTCCGAGCCTGTTTTTGATCAGCTGCAGAGAAGCTCGGTCTTTTTCTCTGGATGTTTTCGATCGGCAGCAGCAGTAAGAAGGCGTGAGGTCCTGGAGCCATTACAGAGACGCATTTGGAGAGCTCTTCATCATTGAAACTTTCATCGAACAAAGCGGGAGTGTTCATCACCGTGACCGTTCGTCCCCTCACCATCCGACTCACCTTCTCACAGCTCGTGTTTTCTTCTTTCCAAGCAGCTTTAGGCTGGAAACATTTATTCCCCAGAATTGTGTTTGCAGTCGCACTTTTCCCACTGCCGCTTTTTCCAACCAGAGCGATCCTCAGACTCATCGGACTCAAAGACATTTCTGGAGACTTTGGTACTTTTTCTATCAGAGCTTCCATAAACATGTCTTTGTTGTAAGATCTAGCGCCCCCTTGTGACAGTTTGTCTATGGTCTCTATCAGCTCCAGGACCTGCTGCTGGTTTCTGATGTTCAAACGAAGAGCTTTTCCTCCAGATTTCCGACGCTGCTTCTCAAATTCCACACCAGTTTCTCTGGAGAAGTTCTCATCAGTAGCGTCTGCCTCCACAGAGAACAGGTGCACAGTGAAGTCTCTGACCCGAGTGCTCAGAGTCTTCTCCAATATTTCTAGCTCATCCTTGTTGTCTTTGGTGAAGGAACCTGGTGCTATGACTCGGATGAAGGCATGAACGCCATCAGGACCAAAGAGGGAGAAGCACTGGAGGCACTTCTGCATCACTTCATCCAGAGGTTTTCCAGACAGAGCCGGCAGCTCCACCAGAGACACCTGACGCCCACAAAACCTCTCCCTGATGTTTAACACACTGTCCTGGGCTGCTCGCTGCATGGAGCTCTGCTCGCCCTAAAATGGACTCCGCGGTAAAGGTCTTCCCTGCTCCGGTCTTACCAAAAAGAACCAGGTTCAGAGAGGGTTTCTGTTTTGTACTTGAGTCCAAAGTCAGACCAATGTCTTCTTCTTCAGAGGGATCACGTCTCAAATATACTTCTTCGTTCTCCTTCAACATGCCATCGATTCTTGAAAACAGCTCTTTACGTTTAAATTCTTTGGGATTGAGATCATATTGTTGTAAGTCAGAGTGATCCATCCACACATATCTGTACCGACATCTGATGATCATGTCTCTTATATGTGGCTCACTCATGTATTTCTCCATGGGTCCTGGTGAACTGGACATCAGCACCAGTGAGCGGTGGAAGGCCTGCTCACTGAAGCTCTCCAGGACTGACTCTAGTCTGCTTTTGTGTTGCTCAGTGAAGTCTTCAGGCTGTAGAACCAACAGGAACACCTGAGGACCAGGGGCACTCAGATCTTTAAGGTCTTTTATAAACTGTTCGAGTGCTTGTTGAGAGGTGTTTGTGACCAGTTTGTCTGGAGAGCAGATCACAGACAGAGGTTTGTCCTCAAATGTTCCACTGCCTTTTACACATTTATAATGTTGTTGAGTGAACTCTGTTATCCCCAGAAGTAGGTTTCCCACTGAGACCTTCAGACTCCAGTTGTTCCCCAGAAGAACCAACCTCAGGTCAGACACTGAAAAGGAGAGAAACAAGTCTTGTACCAGGCCTGGACAGTAGGTTTATTTGATGTATGTTTTGCGTCTGTTCATAAAGTGCTGTGTATGAAGGCTTTGTCAGCTACAAGTCTGTATTATTATCATAAGTTTGAGTTTTCATGTTGATTGATGTACTGCAGCTGAAATGGCAATAATCAGGACCTGTTCAGGCTTACTTACCGTTTGGTGGCAGATGTTCATAGCTCTTGTTGCGTTTAAGCTGCGTTTTCTCTTCTGAAAACAGAAACGCAAAAGGAAATTGGCCCAGAGGAAGATGTTGTGATGTGATTGGATAAAATACAGCACAGGGAGAATGGAGCTTGTCACTCATATAAATTACTATGATACACAGTGAAGAAAGTAAGTATTTTAACACCCTGTGATTTTGAAAGTTCTCAGACTTCGAAATTATGGAGCGTCTGAAATGTTCATTGTAGGTGCTTTTTCCTCTGTGAGAGACAGAATCTAAAAAAAATATAATCCGGAAATCACATTGTATGAATTTTAGATACTTTATTTGTATGTTATTGCTTGCAAATAAGTATTTGAAACACCTGAGGAGAAAATCGGAGTTAATATTTTGTTTACAGTTACAAAGGTCAATTGTTTCCTGTAGTTCTGGACCAGGTTTGCACACACTGCAGCAGGATTTTGGCCCACTCCTCCACACAGATCTTCTCTAGATCTGTCAGGTTTCAGGGCTGTCGCCGAGACAGATTTTCTACTGGATTTAGGTCTGGAGACTGGCTCCACTCCAGAACCTTTCATCTGATTCTTACGCAGCCACTGCTTGGTTCTCCTGGCTGTGTGCTTCGGGTCATTGTCATGTTGGAAGACACAGCCACGCCCATCTTCAATGCTCTGACTGAGGGAAGGAGGTTGTTGCCCAAAATTGATGAAAATGTTTCCACCCCCAAAGCATGACGTTTCCACCCCCAAAGCATGACGTTTCCACCCCCAAAGCATGACGTTTCCACCCTCACCCCTGTACTGACTTGAGCAGGGGAACCTTCTGTGCGATGCATGATTTTAAACCATGACGGCGTTACCATAGTAACCTTTGAACCTGTGGTCCCAGCTCTCTTCAGGTCATTGACCAGCTCCCCCCCTGTAGTTCTGGGCTTCTTTCTTATCATCACGAGGTGAGACCTTGTATGGAGCTCCAGTCCGAGGGAGAGTGACAGTCGTCTTTAGCCTCTTCCATTTTCTCTAACAATTGCTCCAACAGTTGATCTTTTTTCACCAAACTGCTTGCATATCGCCTATAGCCCTTTCCAGCCTTGTGGAGGTCTACACTTTAGCCTCTGGGGTCTTTTGACAGCTGACTGATTGTGTGGGTCTTTATGCAGCTAACGAGCTCAAACAGGTGCTACTCATTTAGATTAATAAGTGGAGTAGAGAGGTGGACTTTTTAAAGGCAGACTAACAGGGCTTTCAGAGCCAGAATTCTTGCTGATTGGCAGGTGTTCAAATACTTATTTACAGCAATAAAAATACAAATAAATTATCTAAAAATCATACAATGTGTTTTCTGGATTTTTTTTAAGATTCTGTCTCTCACAGTGGAAATGCACCGATGAGGAACATTTGTAAAATCGCAGGGTGTTCAAATACTTATTTTCACCTCTGTAAATGATCAGGGAAAGCATTTGTGGATTTTACTTTTGGAGATGTGAAAATACCAGAGAAGTATGAATGTAAGTCTTACCATTACTTGCCATGATGATCTCCAGTTGTAAATCAATTATCTGCAAACAAATGAATGATATACTGTGTTAACAGTCTGTTTTACATTTGTAGACATTTGCCTCATTCAGGACCTTATTCAAGTATAAAGAGCAACTAAAAGCAGCACAAGACACAAAATCTTTTGTTCTGAAACGACGGAAAACAATCCAAAGATTCTTCTCTCGTTCTCATTTGCTGCTGCACAGCTCCGTTTAATTGAACAGTAGTAGTTATATACAAGTTTGGGCAAACTCGATCAAATTAAAGCTCTTTTAGATCCAATCTTCTAAATAAATATCATAAAAACGTACTCACAGACCCAAACGACGTCTCTTTCCTCTGCGTTCACGTTCAAATTGAAAGAGACATCTGAACATCCCCAGAACCGGTCTTTCCTGTCTTCATGTCTAATCTCGTCCTCCTCTGTATCGAGCCACTCTTTATTCACCAGAGTAATGACGAGGTGAAGTTCAAATGTTTTTCCAAAGAGCTGCTGCTGTTCCAGGCAAGCGTGAGTGTGGACACGACACAGAACATCAGGACACAGATTCAGACCGTGAGTTTGTGGAGACTTCACGGGCCAAAAATAATCACGAGTCGAGAGTTATTGGCTCTCATGAACCTGACTGGAATGTATTTTCGACCAGTTAAGCGAGTCGGTGTGCTGCTGTAAGGTCACATGGGCACAGAGCAAAGGGGTGTGAAGGAGGAAGTTTTCACATTGTTGTTGCTGGTTTTCTGGTCATGGCTGGAGTTCAGAAGACGTCAGGTCTGTTTGTAGATGGTCACATGGTCACCACCGCAGCCTGAACTCATGCAAAGCCGTGACACAACTTCCACTCTTTGCCACGCTGGTTTTGTCATTTGTCAACTTGACCCTGGTGCCAAGGAAAAGGTCCAATACCACCTCTGATGTCTTCAAAAAATGTGTACGTGTATGTCATGTATGTTTAGTTTTCACCATTAATCCAGCAAATATCTGTGAACAATGAACATTAGAAAAAAGAGGCCTGTTGCGAGAGGCAGGTTCAGGATTAGTTTGTCCAGGCTCTGACCAGGCTCTGGACCAGGCTCTGGACCAGGCTCTGGACCAGGCTCTGGACCAGCTCTGGACCAGGCTCTGGACCTCTGGACCAGGCTCTGGACAATGCTCTGGACCAGGCTCTGGACCAGGCTCTGGACCAGGCTCTGGACAATGCTCTGGACCAGGCTCTGGACCAGGCTCTGGACCAGGCTCTGGACCAGGCTCTGGACAGCTCTGGACCAGGCTCTGGACCAGGCTCTGACTGGACCTTCTGGACTGCTCTGGACCAGGCTCTGGACCAGGCTCTGGACCAGGCTCTGGACCATTGAAGAAGTTTATTCTTTCCTCTGCTTCCCTCCAGAACTGTCCCTTTTCCTCTGCGCACATCGATATCTCTTTGTTTGGGTCAGATTCTTTTTGATGTCATTGAATCATACATTTAAACCCTGGTGCACTCTTGTGGTGAGGCGTCTCAGATAACTTCCTCTTGACGTTGCCACCTCGGCTGAGCGTCTGTGCTTTTGTTTTCAGATTATCGCGTTGCGTATCATAAAAGTATATATTGGGAATACACACGTGTGCTAATATGGTATTTTGACTTCAAATAATTGCGCAAAGAACAAATGATTTGACCTGAGCAGTAAACGTGTAGTAAGTGAAACAGACCTGCAGAGGGAGACAGTGTCGCACAAAAACGTCAGCTCTAATGTCATGTCATTTAATACACTTTTATGAATAAAAACTGTGTGAATGGTCAACAGTACTCATTTTATTAAGTAAAAATACAGTAAACATTTATGAAGTAAAAGTATCACATTAAGAAAAACAATGAATGAAAGTATTACACTTGTTTTAAAATTGTACTTGTAGAGTATTTCTCACAGATCTTGAGGATTGTTTTATGTGTTGAATATAGTGATTTTGGCAAAGATTTGGGCATTTCTTTTATCATCTGAGTTTGATTCGAATCAGTTTCTTAACCTTTAGTCAGAACGTTCCCTTGAATGTGCAGATATTTGGTCTCAAATGTAGTGAAGTAAAAGTATAAAGTATCCACTGTAAAAACTACTTACGTGCAGTACTTTTACTTCCCACCACTGGTCAGCAGTGTGAATAAAGTATAATGTGTCTGGGTTAGTAATGTCTGTATTATGCATAAATCTTATACTTTGACTCAGTCAGAATCTGTAATTGGATCTAAACTGAAAACACTTGTGTTTCACATATCGCATTGTCAAACGTCTCACAATATCACGGGCTTCACAATATATCGCATTTTACGCTCCTTTATATTTACATTGTTGTTTTGCTGCAGCAGCTAAAAAACACAAGGAACTACATGGACCATGAGCCTTTGCTCTGTTTCAGTGCAAACAGGATGAAAAACAGTTTTTAAGCCCTTTTATATATTAATTCTTTGGAATATGACAGAAATAAGTGTCCAAAAGTGATATTTTATGCCTTTTATAAAAGGCCTATCTGTAAAGAAAAGTGTCAAATTTTCAGACGTTTTTTTTATCCAGTTCTTTTACGTTAAACAGTCATTAACAACATTTATATGGAAAAGTAACCATCATTTCCTAAAGAAATCTAAATGGGAGAATGGATAACAATTAAAGTAAAAAAAACAACAAAGATTATTTGCCAAAAAAGTCTCGTCTTCCTGAATCTTCTTCTTCGCCTCTTTAAGATGTTTCCTGATGTGAAGCGGCCATTTCCTGTGCCATTTTGTCACTCATTTTCAGTAATGCATGAAATCGTTTGTCATAACTTTTAGTATTCTGAAAATGTATCTATAAACTCACGCTGTATGTTGATCTAAAGGAAAGAGAGGATCCTAGCTCTGTTGTGCTAGCTTTATTGTGCTAGCGCTGTTCTGTTAGCTCTCTTTTGCTAGCTCTGTTTTGCTAACTTTGTTTTGCTAAGTTTTGTGGCTTAACATATAAATTAGCATTGGTGGAAATCACTTTTTGGACTAGAACGTTCTTAAAGCTGTTTTGCCAAATGTTCAAACTGTGGCATAATGTGTAGCGCACCAAACAACAGACGAGAGGCGAAATGCAGTTGGAGGAGCACAGAATAGAAAGGTCTCCGTTTTATTTATATAGCACACAATCCAAACAGATTAGAGAGGCGCACAAGGCAAGGTGCGTACGAAATATGCACTGAAAGGTTCTCCAACTGGTTTCAGCTTGGTCCTCTCACAAGTCCATTGTTAGTCGTCCTTTCACAAATATGTTACCCGCCGCCCTATTGTATCCGGTCGCTAATGTGCAAGTGTAAACCCAAAGGAAATGTTCATAAAATTGGGACTATTTACCCATTTATAACATGTGAATAGTAAAGAAATGGCTGAAAAGGCTTGTATTTACCCCCTGGTGGCTGGTCAAACAAACGCAGGGTTTTCCAGACCAAATTTGAAAGTACAAATGATTTGGATGATGAACACATAACAAAAACAAAACACAGTAAGAGCACATGCAAACGGTTAATATAGTCCTAAACATGCAGTTCGGTCCTGTCATCTCATTGGCTCCAAAGTCTCTTAAATGTGTTCATTTTCAACATTTTTCAAATATAAAGTATAATGCTGGGCCAGTTCTTGATTGTTGTGGTGCAACAGTTTGTGTCATTCATTTTTTTATAATGGTCTTCTTTCTTGCTGCCAAGAGTTTGCTCCAAAGGTATCCATTTATTGTGTCCATGGCAGGAGTTTTGAGGCCCAAACACATTGTTCTGAAATCAAATGAGACGGCGACGTCTGAAACTGACTGCAGCGCTTCAGTATTTTAGGATGATGGGACCGTCCCAAAACACATGATAATGGTGGGCACTTGGCAACCACAGTTTCTCTGTAGCTTTTACACAGGGCGTAGGGCGAATTAACCGATGAATGTTGCACTTCTAAAATTGATAGACTTGACAATTGTGTTAAATTGTGTAGTAAGTGTATCTAGTAAGGATGGCCTTAAATGCCACTCATAATACCAAAAGAAACAAATGGACACAATCACAATGAGAGCAGCAGACAAACAGACTTTTTAACCAGAATCTGTCTTTCTGACTCTTCATTTTAGCCTCTTTAAGCTGTTTCTTGATTTCTTTCACTTCAAGCCTTCCTTGTGTGAAGCAGCTGTTTTTTTTGTGCCATTTTTTCAATCTTCTTTCAGTAATTCATCAACTTGTGTGTTATCTGTTTCATTTTTTATTATCTAAAACATGGTACCTGTCCTTGCATTCTTTTAAAAACTCCTTGACAAATGCATCACATTCTTCGATGTAGTTCTCAATAGTGTAAGACTCTGTCAACACGTCTCCTCTGGTGAAAACAATCATCACAAAATCTGCCAC